>JANHGB010022711.1:0-62645 GCA_026283785.1 Coracopsis vasa
TGGAACTGGATGATCTCAAGGTCCTTTCCAACCCAAACTATTCTATGATTCTATGAATCTATGGAAAGGTTGGGGAGGGGAAGAGAATTAGCAGCATTTGACAAAAAAATGGGGAAATCTCAGCAAATTGAACACCAGGTGTTTCAATACTATTTCAAATGGAATTCACAGCTATGCCATCTGATGTCATCCATCCAGCACAGGTCCATGAGCTGGCAGATTGGTGTGTCATCCCCAGAATAACTCCCAGGCAGTACATCCATATTTTAAATACCATTTAACTGCTGACACAAACTTTGGGGACATGCAGCTGTGGGAACAGGAGCAGCTGCTTCTCCTCACTGTAGAAATGTGGCTGCTCCTGGATGGAGACTCATCAGCTCCTCATCAACCCGCACCACGGTAGTTCATGGGAGAGGAAAAGGAGACAGGAAGGTCATGGAGGCAACAAAAGCTGTCATTGGGATGCAAACTGTATTTCAAACAGTGATTCCTCCCAGAGGTGATCAATAGCTTGGAAACATGGTCTCAGGGCTCTCCAGAGGACCCACCAGGATTCACAGCATAACCTACACATGCAGAGGATGGTGCTCACAACCAAAAACCCCATGGATGGACCTGCCTGACCCTTTCCATACTGCAGCTCTGAATGCACAGATGAGGGCACATCACCACCCACTGGCCTCCCTAGCAGGATGTAAGAGACTGAGAGAGGGAGGCACAGTTGCCTTGTGCTGTTATACCCATAGGCATTTTTGTCCAGAGGTGTGGGGTTGCTCTCTACACTGGCTGGGGAATGTTTATACACCAGTAAGTAATGTCAACTGCCCATCTGTGGCCATGTTAGCTGTTGCAATTACAACTGTTCCCAGCAGCTGATCTGCACCCTTCTTGTCTCAGCTCTGTGGTTTGCCTGATGGTTTGATGTTTGTCTGCCTGAGGATAACTCAGAGCAGTTGGCAAGTGGAGAAACCTAGGAAAGAAGCTTTCCTCCCAAAGCATCCCTCCTGTGGCAGGTACCAGATGATCTGGGATTACACAAGCTGTGTTGCTTTGCTGTCTGTTACGGGACTGACTCTGAAGCCCCAGGACAGATACCTGCAGCAAGCCCATATTCTTACACCTCCTTCCTTCTTGGAAGCTATAAGGCATTTCCAGGGTCTCTGCTTTCCTCCTCTGTGAAGCTCTGGTGTCCCCCCAGCCAGAGGGAAAATGCCCTTCTCGCTCAAGTGCCTGAACTCAAGGGACACATTTTGGAGGGGCTGGTTTTTGTTGTGCTTTATGGAGGCAGCGCTTGGGACTGCAGCTCTGCGTCCCTGGTGCCACCCCAACAAGGCTGCATTAGCAAAAGCTCACTGGGGAGGTGAACAGGCTTGGCACATCTTTATGTGCCTGGAGCAGCTCATCAGCTCCTCTTCCATCTTTGGCCCAAAACATCATTCATTTGGGGGAAGAGAGCATTCTCTGTGCTGCTGTTACCCACTCCCAGATGGGGGGAAGCACTGCCTTTCCTTCCGTATCTTCTTGGCCCAGATGGGACACAGCAGGACAGTTGGCCCCCATGGTCGTGCCACCAGGACACCCCTCAAGCCCATCACAGAGCAGAGCTGCTTTCCCAGGGCATACTACATGCAGCAGCCAGCTGCTCTCTGCTGCTGGCACTGCCATTTGCACCCTTTCCACCTCCACATCCTTGTGAGCACCCATGATGCCTCTGCTTGCATGCATGGAGAAATGCCAGCTCTTCCTTAGCTCCAGGATCTCCCATGAAACACTGACCTAGATCAACCCTGTGCTGCACACACACAAGCTCGGGCTGTGCTGCTGTGGCTGCTAGGCATGATGAACCTCACACAGGTACCCCCTTCGGGATTATACTTTCCAACCAAACAGTTCTCACACCTCATTGAGTGGAAAACCTGCCCCTGACCAGGAGCACAACTGGTGCCACAGTGCCCAACATCCACCATCACCCTTGGTTTTCTCCCCCCTCATCCAGCCCCTCCGGTTGCCGAAAGCAATCAGTGGCAGCTGAAGTGCAAAGAAGCCGACACTGTGAGCTGCGGTTTACACTCAGTGCCCTCCAGCTTCTGCGCTCCCAAAGTCATCAGAGCAGAAACGCCTGCACACACAGCGTCCCTCTGGAAGAGAGATGCTGGCACTAGGATCTGGTGATTGCCAGCGCATCAGGAATGAGAGATCTCCTAATACTCACTAAGCTCCAACCTTAATCTTGTTTGTCACTGTTAAATCTCAGAGAAGAGGGGCTGGTGCATGGAAAGGAGGTAAAATAAAAGGAGGAGGATGAAGTCTCTTCAGAAAACTGAAGAGAAATAATCTTCAAATGTTCCCACGAGCCTTCATGCCCGGCCTGGAAAAGAGGAGCAGGTAAACACTGAGAACAGCAGCGGGAGCCTTGCTGGAGTTGTTCTTTAGTCTGGTATTTTGTGAGAGGACACAGGAGTTAAAGCTGGAATACCAGAAAGCAGTTACAGGGGTTGGCCCTTTCCCCTGGGACCCCATCCTTGGCAGGCTTAGGTCCCCAAGGCAAAGCCCATTCCCATTTCCTTACTGGGCTACATCCAGGCAGGGTGTTTGCTGCCCATCATCCTGGGCTGTCAGGGTAAGGAGCCAGGGCAACACAGCACCTTGCTCCCACCACCCAGCCTGGGGCTGCCTCACCCCTTCTGCACCCGATTGCCTTGCAGCATCCCTGCAGCCAGCCCCGTGCCAGCATCCTCTCACCCTCATACAAGGGACATACATGGAGGCATCTCCCTTCTCCTTGTATCCTCCCTGGGCCTGGGAGGTTCCTGCAGTGGAAGCTGCTTCCGAACTATGTACTCTCTGCTGCTGAATCCCTTCCTCAGCTCCCAGGTACTTTCAGCCTCCCTGACAGCCCAAGGCAGCACATGTTGCCATTAAAGAAGTCCCAGTGATGAAAGGTGCTGCCCTTTCACCTTGCAAAAGGATGTGTGTGTGTGTGGAAGAGACCAAGGATCCTCCCTGGGATGCACCCCAACACGGCACACAGAGCACGCACACCTTCACCCCATGCTCTGCAGAGGGATGTGCCCAGCCCAGGCTGTTTGCAGAAGGGATTACAATGCAGAGATGTAGATAAATTGAACCAGATTGTGTCCATGTGTGATCTAATGGGGGTCTTGCACAGTGGGGGCAGCCTGTCTGCAGGCTCTCAGCTCCAGGCTCTGCAGCAAATTCTGCCTTTGTCATTGTCCATATGTTTGGTGGTCAGAGGACTCCTGTCTTCTAGGAGGCTGGTAGAAAACGCCTTTCTACAGCAGCCAAATTCAGCCCCCCCCTCAAAGAGCAAGCCATAATTACACCCACACAGCTCTCCACCCTGTGCTAAGCTTCACTCCACTGTCAGAAATGCACCCGCACCAATAGAGTGGATATGTTGATTAAAAGTCCCCCCAGATGAATAGATCAAGAGAAATCTGCCATACCCCTGCAGCAAGGGTGAAGTGCTTTTTAATTAAGGACAAAGAGATGCAAATGTCCTGAATCATCACAAGCAAATAGCAAAATAGCACCTGTCAGAGTATGAAAAAACAAGCACTCAGCGTTCTCTTGTGATCAGCCCCGAGACGGCCTTGAATGTGGAAAACATGGAATTCCACCGAGGGCTGGGAAATGGAATAGGCTGGGAGAAAAGAAAATAGCTCGATAAAAACAAACTGGGATTACTTGCTGGTGATTTTGGCATAGGAATGTGCTAATGCAGCTGATGCTCTGGATCCAGAGCATCCCTGGTGCCACTCCGAACCACACAGGCACCACTTACCAGCCCATTCTTGCTACCGGCTGCTTCCCATGGCAGCAAAGCCCCACTCCTCCCAGGTGCAACATCCCTGTGGAGACCTTACAAAGCCCGTAATCAGGAGCACTCACATAGCCCCAGTCAGATGGGAAGAAACGACTTAATGCACACTGAAGTGCTCTGCTGGAGGATCAGCCTCGGGGGCTGCTCCATACCCACCCCCTCGCCCCTGTCAGACCTGCCCATGCTGAAGGAGAGGGGGATTTAAGTCTTTCTGGGTAATGAAGGCAACAGGGTTACATGTCTGAGCCATGCAACAAGACCCCATGAGCATTTGTTTGTGAGGCAGCCTGGAACATGCAGGAAAGGTCCTGTATGTGCCCAGAGCCTTTATTATCAAGATTGATTACAGGAGAAACTGGCTGGAACTGATGCCTGGGTGCTGATGCTGCTGGGGAGAGAGAGCAGGCAAGGCATTCGTAGGCTGATCAGGGCAGGCAATTATTTTCTCAGAATAAAAGGATTAAATGGGGAGGTTTGGGAGATTCTTTTGCATTTTGGAGGTTTTCATTGCTTGCTTTCACCTAAAAACATTTGTGTTCAGGTTAAAACACCAGACATGGAAGGTCCATGCATGCAGCCTCCCTCTGGCCCCCAGCTGCTGGGCTGCACCCCAAGAGTGGCCTTAAACACCCCCCAGCTTAATAACAGGGCTGAGGCCACTGCTGTAGTGGAGCCAGAGGGGGATGAGGGCCAGGAAAGGCAATGAAAGGAGCAAGTGTTGGGAAGCATGGCAAGTGCTGGTGCAGCCCAGAAGCAGTGACAAAGGGCCAGGGCTGTGAAAGGAAGGCAGAGTGAAAGGGAAATGCCTGGAATAATAAGTGCCGGACGGATGCCTTTGAAGGAGATTTGGATCTTGGGTCTCCCGTGTGACCTACTTAAAACTGGCATAATCTGATGAAGGAGCATCCTCCGGCTCTAAATATAAACCTCACTCCTCTTCATTGAAATTCCTTCGCTCTGCCACCCAAGGGCAGGACTTTGGTCAACAACTGGGTGCAAGACACTGTATTCAAGACACTGTATGCATTCCATAGGTTCCAGAGTCCTGCAGAAGGGATTCCCCCTGCCCCAGGAGGGATTGGGACCCCAGGGAGGCTGCTGGGCTCTTCTCCCAGGAGAGTGGGCCAGGCAGCAGCACAGGGACTAGCACAGAGCCCACAGGGACTGTAGGGTTTCCAGGCAGCCTATTTACAAACAGGAGCAAGCTGTACTCCACTGGGGATTGCCTATAGGGGAATTATAAGATGCACTGCTGCCAGGTAGCCATTACCAGTGCAAGCTGCAGGAAACTGCGCATCAGGACCCAAAAGTCAGAGCTCTTCTTGTTTATGTGTGATTTGGAGTCAAAGGATTCTCATTTTAAATGAGCCACAAATCTGATACACAACAGTCTGAGACACCTAAACCATTGGCAAATTTGGGCAGAATTTGGCAATTAGTTTAAGCGAGAAGGAAACCAAAGCCAAAGCCACACTCCAAGGAAGGACAGCCGCATGCCAAGCACTTTTTCTTCAACCTGTTTTGAAATAAAATGTTTTGCTTAAGAATGCCAAAATGTTTCATCGATCCATTTTCTAAATTAAATGCTTCAGGTTTTTCCACTTCAGCACACCATTGTTCGGTTAAAACTTGACTTCCTTTAAATAAAAAGGGTAGAAAAAGAGCCACTGCTTTGGTTTGAACACCACATTGAGATGACAAGATGAATCTTTTTCATTTTTCCTGTTTCACTGGAAAGCCATATTAAAATAAATAAATAATTAAATAAATAAATAAGAAGATGTTTTGATTCAATCTGAACCAAGTTTAATACATTCCTCTCTCTGATCCACAGCAATTTCCATATTGCAATGTGTATTCCCTGGAGAGCTGCTCCCGCTGAAGCCCCAGCCCCGTGCATGTCCAGAGTGGGCATGAAGGGGCTCAAGTCATTGCTTCAAGCCATTGCTTAAGCAATTCAGCAGTGATGAAGTATCCAGCATGGGGAAGGCTTTGAGAGAGAAATAATGACACTGGTGGTAAAACTCCGGCACAAATTAAGATCCCTGAGCAGTGAGATGGCCAAGGAAAGAGTGGGAGCAGTGGACATTTCAGCCACACTCCCATGGGAAGCCCAGCACATCCCTGGCTGAGATGGGGACATTTTGCTGTCCCCAAGCAAGAGCAGCTGCCACCATCCCAGACTATTGGGCTATAACCAGGGATGCCACATCTCTGCTCTTATCCTTCCTGCAAGAACTATAAAGCCAGGGACTTATGGAGCTCCAGGTCTTCCCATTGCCACATTGTGAGCAAGGCAGGTGTGATGAGAATTCCCAGCAGATTGGGCTAAGGCTCATAATATTGTTTTATCAAGGGCTGTTGTCAAGCCCTTACAGCTCCCTAAGGATATAAAATTTCCAGTTCACAGGCTCTGGGACTGCATGAGCCATTTAGGAAGCCTCAGATGCTTTATTCAACTTCCCTGCTTTGGTGGCAAAAAATGTACGTGGGATTAGAAAGGAAAAACAATTAAATTAAAACCCAAGTCATTACAGCAAGCTGCACGTCTCAGTACCACCATCAGAACTAGATGAGCCTGTTCCCTTTGTGGAGATAGGCCCTGTTAATTTTCTTGGCAGGATCTCCCATGTTAAAAGCAACAAGGCAAATGTTTGCTTTGACTTTCCAACAGTGTTTGCGAATCCTGGGAAGCTCGGGGGAGGAAGGAGATAAACTCTCTTAATCTGAAATGCTACACACGTTAATTTTTGCAAAGCTCAGATTTGGGGTCAAATCTGAACCGAGTCTTCTTGAAGGAGCAGGAGGAGGAGGAGGAGCGGAAGATGTTTGGTGAAGAGAAGAAAGAGGAGACAGGCAAAGTGGATTTTTCTTTAAGCTTGCAGGGAGATACTAAGCTCAATAATCAGACAAGAAACGCAACGAGCAGCTATCAAAGCAGCAGCCGCTTTAAGAGCTGTGCTCATCTGAAAGCGACTCTTAGTTCTTGTGAAAACTGCCACCTTAACAGCTGTCCCAATTAGAGCCAGCCGGAAATTTCCCAATAAACCAGCGCTTTTCTGTGTGTCAGAAGATAATTCGCTGAGTCTGGAGCGCTCCGAGTTGGCTGAACTCTTGTTGAATCCAAAAGCAGGGCTCCAGCCGGGCCCCCGCTCAGCTGCCAGGTTTGCGCTATGAGCGGCGGTGCTGATGGAAAAGTCAATTTTGCTGAGCAGCTGCAGGCGCCAGGAAGCGCCCGGTTCCCATAATTTGTGTTTGGGATTTGGTTTGAGCTAAAAAGGCAACTGAGTTCCTTATAAGCTTGAACTCGAGCCAGCTCGAGTTTGCTCATGCCATGATCCCATATGCCTGACCTGCTTTAGGAGCTGCGAGAAGGAAAGCGCCCAACCCACAGTGCTGTGGGAAGTCCAATCATAGAATAGTCGGGGTTGGAAAGGACCTTAAGATCATCCAGTTCCACTCCCCTGCCATGGGCAGGGACACCTCACACTAAACCATGTCACTCAAGGCTCTGTCCAGCCTGGCCTTGAACACTGCCAGGGATGAAGCATTCACAACTTCTTTGGCCAACCCATTCCAGTGCCTCGCCACCCTTACAGTAAAGAACTTCTACCTCATATCAAACCTGAACTTCCCTGTTTCAGTCTGAACCCATCACCCCTTGTCCTATCACTACAGTCCTTAATGAAGAGTCCCTCTCCAGCATCCAAGTCCAATGCCAGAACTGGCACCACCAGGAAGAGACCTCATGGCTCTGCCCATGTCTGTGTGACCCTAAGGACAGCAGGTCTCCCAGGGTGTCTCCTTCCCTAGAGTGGCCCTAACAGAAGCATCCCAATTCCACCTTCCTTCTCTTCTATTTTTTAAGGGTAGTGAAAGCCATGACTACAGTTACTAGTTTTTTCCATCTACATCTTTGAAAACTGCTGTGTTATCACTGGGTTTTTTCCAGATGCATCTGGAAAACTTCTAAAGGAAGGAAAAGGTCAGCAAGGCTTAGTCTAGGAGACCCTGTACAAAGCTTTGCACAAACATGGAGAGACTTTAGCTAGCTGTATTTAAATTAAATACCTAAAAAGCCACCAAGTAGAGCAACCAAGACTCCCCCCAACCACCTTCCAAGGGTCTGGCAGGCTTTGAGGCAGCTGCTGGAGATAGATGAATCTGTGGGCCAAACTGTAGCTGTGTTTGGAAGGGAAAAAAAGAGTTGTTAATGCTCCGTGCACCTCCTGACCAGCAGGGAAAAGTCTTTCTGTGAGCGGTGATGATTAATTACTAACGATAATTAACCTGCAACAAAAGTGGCACTGAGAAACTAGAGCAAAGGCACATGTCCCATCACATGCAGCTCTGAATGAAAACAGAGCCTCTGCCCCAAAGGGATTTCTTTTGAAAAGCTCCTAGAAATGATGACTGACACAACTGGAGCTTCTCCCCATGCGAGCTCTCCCCAGGGGCGGTTTGCAGGGCACAGAGCCTGCTTGTAGGTAGCAGCCTCCCTTCCCACACTGCTGGTTTCTGCTCATGGAGGGGCTCTGCTGCTTCACTGGGTGGCTCTCAGGTCACCAGTGCTCCAAGGCTCCCTGTGCCCCAGGGAGAGGTGCTTCATCAGGGCCCCACTGCCTCCCCATCACTGGTCCCATCTGGTGCCCATCACTCCCTGGCCCCAACACTATGGTACTAACGCTGCTCATTGTGCTGCCACTTACAAGAGAAAAGGGTAGGAGTATGGGGCTGGAGATAGAAATCATTCCCTTTTGGTTCATTGAAGCAATGCGAAGGGCTTCTTGCAAAGGGCTCTCTGAAGATAGAAAAAAATAAAAGGCATCTGCCACATTCTTCATTTCATCTTGCAAGCTGTGAGATCCCACCCCTCTCACTGACTATCCCTGCTGACATCCCTGCTTCCTACAGAGCAAATGGGCTTGAAACTCTGCAATCAAAGTCATTTGCATTGACTTCCATGGCCTGGTTTCTCTGCCTGGATTCTCCCCATCCCTGTAGCTCCCCTGCCTCTTTGGAGTGGGAGCACCGGTGCCTCACCTAGTTTGGGGGTTTACTGTATCTGTTTCCTTCCCAGAGGAAGAAACCAGAGCACTGATGCTGAATGCCAGTGTTCACCTGCAGTTTAGCAGCACATACCCACCTGAGCTGCTTTTACTTGACCCAGTCTCAAGGTGGAGGTGGATGTTTCCCTATACACTGTTTCACATCTCTGTTCCATTGCAGGTCACATTAGCAGCTTGCCTATCCATGGGCTCTCTGTTTCCTACCAGAGTGGCTCACACAGCAGCCTCTCTTCATGTCCCCTACACAACCTCTCAAAGAACTTGGTCCCCAGTGGGCTTTCCTGTAGGGCCAGTTGCTCCAGTGGTTGAAAGTAAGTGTCCCCAGCCCAGTCACTCCGGAAAGGACTGCCCCTGATTTGTGTCCTACTTGGAAAAGGACCACAGCAGCATCTCTTGCTCTCGAAGAAAAGGTCTCCATGGCAGCTAGAAAAAGCACTAGCATGACAGTAAGTAAGACTTGATTTTTTCTGTGCAAGAACTTGATTTTTTTTCTCTTAGAGAAAATGCTGCTATTTTTGACAAAAGGCCTTTTTGAGGTATGAAAACCTCTTATGAAACTTCTCCCACATCAGTGCTTTACATAAACTATTTTTCTGTAGTTGTGTTATTCATTGCACACATTTTACACCAGCGTGAACTAGTTTATCTCCAGAGAACAGAGACCAGAGCCAGGCTATGGGGCAGGGCATCCTGCAAGCCACATCCTCTGCAGGTCACCTTGTCCAAGCCATGCCTATCCCAAGCAACACTCCAGCCTGGTGTGATCCCTCCAAACAGGGCAGAGACATGCTACAGAGAGAGAAAAGGGTCACACCAGCATAAGCATCACCTCTAGCTGTGCAGGCAGAGTGTAAACAGACCAGGAAACAGCACATGGATGAACCCTGAGCCACAGCCTGTGCTGGCAGGAGCTGCAAAGGTAAATGGTGTGATGCTGACACACTCCAAAAGCGCCCATGGCCCCAGAACATGTGCAGAAAGCAGCCAGCTACACCCTCGCAAGGACTAACAGTGTGAAGAGTCATCGCATTAGTATCTCAGCCTTTCCTTTCCTCCGAGCCTGAGGTGTCAGGGCTGATAGCAGATAGTTTGTTTCACAGCAGATATACACCGATAGGTCAGGGGAACAGCTGAAAATGCCACCTTTGAGGGGAATTAGATCATTAAAATGTCACAGTAGTACCTCGGGAAGCCAGGCAGAGAGTCCAGGCACAGCTCCTTGCTCCCTCTGCTAGGAGAAATAAACAACACCTGCCAAGCGAGACCAGGCCTTTCTTCTCTAAAGAGATTACCACTTCTTTTGTATCACCATTGTTTCACACCGCTCCGCCAGCAAGGGGGTCGTGAGCTCATTTTCCATTGACACAAAGTCTGGTTTTAGGGGAGTAAAAGCTTTCCCCCAAGCCTGGACTAGAGGATGAAGGGAGTGCTCTAGGGACAGTAGCACAGAAGGGAAACCTCTACACCTAAGCTCCCATCACACCTGATGAACATCACATTAACAGCAAGGCTACACTCAGGTTATTCCCTTCTCTACCTTTGCACCCTCAGTGCTATTTTCCCAGCAGTGATGTGGTTCTGTGGGTTTTTGTTTCTGCTCTCACATACACCCTGCTATTTCTCATTATCCAAGTGCCCTAGAGACCTGCCTCCCATCGTGTGAAACGGCAATGTCCATTGAAATTATTATGGCTTGGGGCTGTTTGCAGCTCTAAAGCTGTTGTGGTTGGAGCCTGGGGGATTTCTTCGTGCTGAGCTCTCCAGTGGTGTAATGGGAGAAATAATCCTTATCTTTAGCACATGGCCTCAGCACTGAGGAACACTGTGCTGCTATCAACAACCACCGTCCTCATTAGAAATTTTCTTTCCAAGTATATATAGAAGGAGACCTGCACAGTAATAGCACATTTAAGAAGAGGCCACAGTAAGTGATGCCAAGTCCTCAATGTGCCTCCTGTCCCATCTCCCAGCAGCTGCCCAGAGGAGATGCTAAGGAAAGGGGCAGACATACAGACCCTTCCTGCCTTTCCAGGAGGATCCTTTGTGTTTCATCAAGTCATTTTACATGAGTTGCCATTGTCCTGTTGTCTTCTTGCCTTTCCAGGCTCCTGCTCCCCCCTCTCCCTTAGCAGGGCTGGGAACTGCTTCCTACACCATATCAGGATGGAAGTGGAGCCAAAGAATGACTTTGGCTGCCTTTGTCAGGCTTCCTTATCTAGATAGCCAGTCACAGGATGACAGCAATGCCACCACTCCCGGCTTTTCTCTCCTGCTTCCCCTCCAGAGGGCCAGCTCCACAAACCTTCCCAAACCTCAGAGCACTCAGCTCCTCCAAGTGCTCTCCCCCTGCACAATGCCTCAGTGCCTAATTGTTCTAATAGTTTTGCAAAGGCTTCATTCATCTTCTGCCATAATTCAAGCCTTTGTTCCCTGCTGTGGTGCAGAGGGAATAAAGCAGCGTGAGGACAATGGGAAATTAGACACTGAGGGACAGATGACTGCTTCCCTTTGACCGAGCACACAAGGAATGTCAAAGCTACCTGGGTTTTTGTTTGTCAACACCAATCTGCTCCAGGCAAGATAATAACCACAAATGCACAGGGCTGGGGTGCAGAGAATGGGAAGGGAGCACACTATTGTGCCTGGCTGAATGGTTCGACTGCTGGCAGAGCAGCGACTTCTGTCCACTGATTATTTTTTCCTTGCAGATTACTTCATTGGTTACCTTTTGTGTTCCCCCTTCTCTCCTCACAAGCATCATTTTACTCAATTTGGAGAATATTCGAGTTTAGGTGTGAACAGGATGGTGCAATTCAGAGTAAGCACTTCACTAATCCGAACCTGGCTTCTAAAGGAGGCATTAACTCTGCCCTGGAGTCTGACTGAGGCAGTAGAATTCAAGTTTTTGGCCTTCTGTTTGCACTCATTTTTAATGAGCCATTTTCAGCTTGTCAAGCACAGATTGACCATTGGGTTCATCTATCTACAGCATGGTGTCTGTGCCATGGGTCAGCCAGTGAAGTGCCCTCTTGTCCTTTCCTGTCTTTGATTGGATGATGGGAAGATTTTTTAATCTGAAGAATCACAGATAGAAAAGAAACGAAAAGTTTAAAAACTCTACCAAATTAATATTGATTTATGCTAAAATTCATGGTCCCTTTTGTTTGCAACATATCTGAGCATCAGGAGGACTGTGGCTGTTTTGCAGTTCTCTGAGCAGCTCTATCCCTGAGTACGAGAAATAAGCTGGAAAGATCTGGAGTCACACCACACAAGCAGGTTCAAGGCAGGGAGACATAAGAAACAGAATATATTCACAACTGGGGCTTTGATTCTCCAGTCCTTCCGCTGTTTATAAGGATAGAGAGAGAAGGATTGTTTAACTTTGAAACTCCAAAACGGCCTTGGTGTCCACAATGGTTTTAGAGAGTGGTTGCAACACAGCAGGAGCCAGGGATTAAGCTCTAAATCCATGTTTTGTCCCTGAAAATCTGTCCTGATCACTAATAAAGTGAATTCTGTGCTCTCAAGAAATATTTATTTACATCATGCCCAGCAGTAGCAGAGAGCTTTAGTGACTGGCAGTTAGCATCCAGGAAGGAAGCCTAAGCAGCCCTTCAGCTTGAGCTTGAAGCACCCCTGCTGTGCCGAGCAAGGGCAAAGAGAGGGTTGGAAAAGCTAAGGGATGCTGACTAGGACAGAGGTGCCTCCTCAGAGCCACAACAGCAGAACAGCAGGGAATCTGGGCTCAGGGCAGAGAGAGGCTCAGAGACAGCATCCCAATGCTGTCCCTGAGGGAGACATAAGTGGGGGCTGCTGCCCCCATTCATGTGAACCTCAATTATTTCAAATGCTGCAGAGGGGGAGCTGCACTGTGCAATACTCACTCAGCTCCTGCTAAACAGGCTCTGCTCTTCTCTAACTCCTTCAAAGAGATGGGGACCCCTCAAGTGCAACAAGTTGTGACTCTGCAGCCTGTAAGACCAAGGGTAGAGGTGATCCCTGCCCAGAGGGAGGGTGACAGTCAGCCCCTGCTACTGAAATTTTGGCTGGGAAGCCACTTTACACAACTGGTGTGAAAACTACAACCTGGACAAGATTATTAGGGAATTGCAGCCCTTACAGGCAGTAGGAAAGCAGTGGAACAAGGGGAGCAAACCTGTATGCTACATGAGGAGTCCTAGCATGTTCTGGGTTTCCCAGGCTGCTGTGAACCCGTTTAAGTGCTGTCCTAGAAACCACCCTTTGGTGTGCTGCTGCACATCCCAGTGGCCACAGGGAGATCCTGGCATATGGGCTTTGCTTGGAGGAAAGATCACCAAAGGCATTCCAAAGACCTCCTGTATCAGGCACCAAGCAGCAGGCACTGAGATACTTAAGATAGGATGCAGTGCATAAAGTTCAAGTGTATAATTGTGAAATAGGCAGAGGGTGGACAGGGATCAAGGGTTCACCTTCTCTTCTAATGCAAGCACACAGGAAGACATCAAATGGAGGAAAATCATAGCCCAAAACCTAAATGAAGTGGTTCTTTATACCACAATTGAACCAGGAAACTCCTTTCTGCAGGGCATTGTGGACACAGCTGATATGAATTCAAGGAGCAGCTGGACCAACTCATAGAACAACCACCACCATCAGGAGTTGTTAGAATAGAATATTTTTAATTAGAAGTAGTTGGACCTACAACAACCATCTAGTCCAACTGCCCGACTTCACTGCTGACCGAAAACTAAAGCAAATTAAGGGCATTGTCCAAATGACTCCTTACCAGTGACAGGCTTGGGGCATCAACCACCTCTCTAGGAACCCTGTTCCAGTGTTTGACCACCCTCTCGGTAAAGGCAGGCTTCCTAATGTCCATTCTAAACCTCCCCTGGCGTAGCTTTGAACCATTCCCACACATCATATCACTGGGTACCCGGGAGAAGAGAGCAGCACCTCCCTTTCTACTTCTCTTACTCAGGAAGCTACAGAGTGCAATGAGGTCACTCCTCAGCCTCCTTAACATAAGGATACCAGTTAAGCATAAGCATGTGGCTTTTACAGGCAAGTCCCTGAGCCACAGATTGCCGGAGGCTGGGAGAGCACCCTGGTGAAGCTCTGCAAGATGCATGAGAGTGAAAGAGAGCCTAAGATTATGGAAGTGTCTGCTGTTCGACTGCTATCAGAAATCGGACAGTGTTTAGACAAGGCTTTGGGCTCTCCCGGTGTAGCAGCTCTTCTGTGCCTGCAGATTGTGAGCCCAGCAAACACCTGCACTAATGCTGGGTTAATTTTAGGGATACCTGACTTGTCTGCTACATGTAGCTGGGCAATATTTTTTAAGTAAACAACTTTGCTTTAAATAAATGCAACTTCGAGGCACACAAAGTGATGCAAAAATTCAGGTCAAATTCCCTGAATAGCTTCCACCACCACAAAAAACAACAGACACTCTGAAAGGTTGAGGAAATCACACGGAAAAGGTTTGAAGTCCTTCAGAAACACTCCTTTTCACTATCTCCTAAATGCTTCTATTTCAAGCACTTCCCATATACACTAGGGATAGGTTCCTTGTGAGCCCGAGAAGCACAGACCCAATTTGCTTCTCTCCCCTGGGATTACATCCCCCTAAGAGCTCCTTCCTCACCACCACACTCCATCCTGCTGTGGTGATCTGCTGTGGGCCTGGAGGGCTGGTGCAAGTCACAGGAGCTGGATCAGGACCTTGAACTGGCACAAGAATTCCCATTCCAGATGAGTTTTGTCTCATTATCCTCCTTCCTCCCCAAACCACCAGCTGTAGCTGAGCTGAAACACCTTCATTTCCCACATGTCTTGAAGAAAACTGCATTTTCTATGCAGGAGTTGGAGCGTCAAGCGATTCTTTTAGCTTTGGCAGAAAGTTGCCCCAAATGGCCACCCTAATCCAGGCAAAGGAAGAGACACAGCATTTCAGAGGGTGTAAAGGATGCTGAAGAGGCTTTGGACAAACACTAAAGATCGTGGTAACAGCAATGCACCAGGTTCTCCTTTAACACTATGATCTGACCAAACAGCTACACTGACTCATCCTTGGATGTCCCATTGAAGACCCTTTACAAGGCTACACAATCAAAGACCCCTAACCAAGGTGCTGGCAGGACTCAGATGCCAAATGTTGCCTTTTGTGGCATGCCTTTGGGTTTGGGCTGATTTTCACTTTGAAAGGCAGTCAGCACTATACAGCTTCTGCAGTTTTTTACAGTGTCTCCAACCTGGGAAGCTCTCTTCAGAAGCCTAGGGCTTTCCAGCAGGAAATATCTCCCTACAACCCCATTTCATATTAACTCATATCCAGAGGGGCTGACATCATCCTGGTTTGATTTGGAGGGAAACCACAAGCATTCATAATCAGATTTCTGACTAAGCATGCAGATATCTAGGTCTGAGTGAGTATCTTGGCTTCCAGAGTATTTTGACTAATGTAGTACTCATTGACCCACATTTTGGAAACCAAGATGCTTATTCATTCAGACTGGGTAAAACACAACACACTTGGGATGCGTTTGAAGCCTATTCAAGGTTGCTCCCATCAGACCTGCTTTGTCCTTCTTCATACCACCCCAGCACCTAGGTCTCCTTACTGGGCTTAGCCCTGAGGGCCATTGTTCAATCTCCTCTTGCAGGAAAAGGATCTCTTTTCTCCAGAGCTAAGTTTTGGGGAAGAGGCAGCATTAACACATTCTGATTGTGTTTAACTCCCCTTATTTTTGGAGAGCGCCTCATGAAACCTCAGTTCCTCTCAAAGTGTTTTCTTCAACTAAATTCCACTCCATTTTCTTCAGGCAACAAATGAATTTTGTTTACAAAGCACTTCAACAAGACTTGAAATTTCATATATGGAAAATGGGCCTCAGCCTTCCAAGGCACTTGAAACCATATTGAAACATGGCAATTTCAAGCACTTACCTGCCTCCTTCCCGCAAGTCTCCAAATCAAAGGTTCCCATGACAACAAAGCCCACTCTCCGTCCAGCAGAATGAATTGTTTGTACCTGACGTCACCATTAGCCAGGACACAGCAAAATCACACAAATGAGATCCCCAGACAGCAGGGCTGCAGAGAGCCCCAGCAAGCAGCACAATTACACCCTAAACTTAGCAAAGGAAGGGAAATGTCATCCAACTCCCCTTTAAAACAACAGAGCAAAAGGATGACCTCCCCTGTGTTACCCTGCAGGGCTACAGGGGCAGACCAGCTCTGCCTTACCACAAGTTGGTCTTGATTTCCACCCTAGGAGGTGCCATAGTTGCCAGCACATTCCAGGAGACAGCCACTGATGGTCCCAGTAGGAATGCTGACTCCCAGCATGCTCCCAGGAGGCTGGTTTACATTACACTGTCTACATGGAAACCCAAAGAGGAAGAGGAGTTGTTGCTTTGGATGAAATGCAGCTTCTCACCACCTTGATCTCCCCATGTCCTCTACATGATGCGCTCAGGACTCCTTTCCCTCAGCACCTAGAGCATCTTTACCCCACATAAGGATCTCTGTGCATCTCAGCTCCCTAACCAGACCAACCACCCTATCCCCTACAAACCTCCCAACCCAGTTGCTTTGGGACACTTCTCCTTATAATCATGGGCAGGTGGATCCAATTCTCTCCTCCCAGTGAGGATGTGAATGAGGTCCTCTGATCTTAGTCAATTGAGGGTTCACACTTGAAAATGAGCATATTCAGGCAGCAGCTGCTCTCCAGAGGAATGAGGGGGAGTCACTCCACAATGAATTGCTACAGATGGTCGGTCAAGTGTAATGAATCCTCCTTATCAGCCCTGTCTTGTTACCCCTCATAGCTTAAGCTGGGTGTAATAAGGCAGTCTGAAGGTAAAGGCTAGCTTTACAGCCAAACTGGGGATTACAGTCTGGCACAGGTATTTAAGGATTCACAGTAGCAGAAAGAAATGGTAAGAGGAGCCTAAACAGCTTCTGTTGAATGCCAAGAGATGGGCTCATGAGTGATGGTCATTTCCAGCACAGGCCTAGGCTAATGTACAGCTGAGCTGGGGTCAGACTGGAGATTTGCTGCTCCTGGGTTTCTTGAGCAAGAGTAACACCTGCACGTGCTGAAAAAATTTGTGCATTGACTCTAGAGAAGGTTTCTGTCTATATTGTGTGCATGTTTATATTTTTAACCCAGATCACTGCATGCTTTCCTTTCTGTCTCTGGATAAACTCAGCAATACCGTTTTGTCTCCTGTTCTCCTTCATTCTTCACAAAAGCCCAAAGAAGCACCTTTCCCCTTACAAGCATCTTGCCACCCTGTGAAGGCGCCTTTGCTTTCTGATTGCCTCATTAATGAAGCTGGCCCAGACCAGTCCTTCCCAGACCTGAAGTTGATGGCACCGTGAACGGGAGGTTGCAGGTGTCAAAACTTGGATTCCTTTCCCCAGCTGTAATTAAAAATTAAAAACCTGGGTAATTAAAATTACTGCTTTTTCCTACCAGCCTTGCCTCACTTATGTCCTGCATCCATGGTAGGGTGACCTGAATCCTACTGCGGTACTCATCCCCTGGAGCAGGGACCACAGCAATACATGGGGTAGACACTCGCTCTGCTGCTAACACTGCAGGGCTGTCCAAGAATAAGACCCAAGGAGCCTTGCAGTTCCAACACTGGAGATATCTCCTCTGTCCTGGGGCCAGAGCAGGGCTGGAGCAGGCTCCTCCTGCTTCCCCTGACCAGGGGCTCAGGGAGGCATTCCCTGATGCTGTGGGGTGAAGGAGCTTTGATGCAGTTGCCACTCACTGCTCCAGGGTGTCATTGCCTGGTCCCCATTGCTTGTGACCTGCTTAGGGGTGGAAGAGGACACCTTCATCCCCATGAAGGACACTGAGGATATGCAGAAGGTGCTGAGCATGCCCATGCTGGGAAGCAGCCCTCTGTGCTGCTCTGGCTGCTGTTATCACATCACCCATTGTGAAAAGGGAAGGTGGAGGGGGCAGGAGGAAAGTCACAGCCACTTTCTCCGACCTCTGATTGCAGTGAATGCAGGCTTGTGGCAGCAAAGCCTGGGATCCCCTGCGAGGGACCTGCAGCCTGCCAACGTGTGAAAGTGTAAGGGAGAATGAATCCCAGCAAGCCACAAATCTGCCAAGCAAGGGTGTTCTCCATGGAGTAGGGCAACAGCAAAGTTTCAAACCATGTTCCTGCTGACAAGCTGCTGATGGATGAGTTCAGTCAGGAGGAACTGCACTCTGCAGAAGAAAGCACTGTTTGCTTACAAAGCAGTCAGCATGGATGGTCCTGGGAAGAGCCCTGCCAATGGGAGCACTGGACCTACTCATCTTAGAGGGTGAAGGAACCACATAAGAGAGTTCCTCCCTCAGAGGGAACCATGCCTTGATGCTGAGGTTTCTGCTCCTACCACCCAAATACATGAAGGCTACCTTAGGGCTGGTTTTGGGGCACCTCATGAGCAGGTGGTTTGCAGAAGAGGTTTCTGGAGCAACCACTCTGAAGGCAGATGACCACTGTGCCCCAAGGGATCCTTTCCTTCATGGGGCTGTGGGGCTGAGCTGTCCCCGCATTACAGCCTGGCATAAGGGGCACATCTATCTGTTCTCCATCTTCTGGCACCTCGGGAGCCACACATCAGCAGTCCCCCCCTTGCCACTCCAACTCCATCCCCTGCCTGCTCCGAGCACTGCTGTAGAACAAGCACCTAATAATAAAACCCGGCTATTGCATTCCTAAGACACCTGTCAGCCTGAGCACTAAGTGCTGGAGTAATAAATACTTGCTCAGCTCTGCCTCTTCTCTGCCAATTCTCCTGGCTCTGCCTGTTTTCATTAGTATTTCTTTTTCTGTGGACACTGCAATTACACTCTGTTCCTCTTCAGGGCCCTTGTTCCAGGTTCAAATAGAGAAGTGATAATGCAGGGAAGCTTTTCACATCGCTGTTTATTTTTGTCTTCTGAGTCAGGAAGATCTTTTCAGGCTGGGACCAACCCTGTGCAGTTTTGATTGAGGAAGGACTCGAGTGGCGAAAGGGGTGAAAACTTCAGGTTCCAGCTTTTATGGTTTAAACAAGTGGTGGGCTCCTTCCTTGCCTGCTCTTGCTGAGGTCACAAGCTATGCTTCTTCCTTGGGAAAGCATAAGTCTGCAGCCTACACTGCTAAGACCCATGGTAACTCTCCATCTGCCACAGCAGCTGTGAGCCCCGGCACTCCCAAGCCTCTTCTGCCATCCGAATCTCCGAGCAGGGAGGAGGATTCAGCTGAATGCAGCAAATTCAAATGAGTAACTTTTTTATTCAAGGTTGCAATATGTTTGGAGATGTTGTCCCGACAGCAAATCCCTGGTGCAGCATCCAGATGGTGCTCAGGGAATCCGGGAAAAGGGGGGAAGGCGTTTCGTTCCTTCTTCAGGCATGGAAAATAACCAGTGATGTCACTGGAGTTATTTGCTTCTCTTGCTATTTCCCATGGTAATTGAGGGGATGAAAGTCCACATTGAATATGGGGGATTTGGGTAAACTATCAATATCTTTAAGTAAAAAATAGCCAAAAATGCAGGAAAAAGTCCCAGGGGAACATAGGCTGTTTCAAACTTAATGCAATGGGAAGAACTTCAGCATTTGTTCCAGGTGATTCTACTTTTGCATTTGAAGAGATTTACTTTGTTTCAGACCTTTCTATCCAGTGAGAAAAAGCTTTCTATTAGTTGCTAAATATAACTTTTTGTGCATCCAAGGAAGTGTCCAAATGAAGCCCCTACACCTTGCACTTCCTTGCCAGCAGAGCACAGAGTCACCCGGACGTGTCACGTATGTCCATCACACTGTGGCATGGCATGGCCAGCTATGTGCTATTAGATCTCCAAAACTGGGATAGCCACAACCAAAACTGCCTTCAGCAAAGGTCTCTGGACCGTGGTAAATCCCAAGTCATGCCTGGAACCTGTTTGGGTGGACCAAAGTGACGGTGGAGTTCATTGTAACAGCTGAACAGCCTAGCAGGGTGGGTTGAACTGCCCACAACCCTACCTTGGCACACATTCAATTTACCACGTCCAAAGACACCTGGGTTAAGGGCCTCCATGTCCTTCTCCTTACCAGGGTCTCTTTAAGGCATGATTCAACAGGAGAAGTGTATGTGGTGGCTTAGATAAACCAGCTTCTTGGCCATGGCCTCTTCTGATTGCTCCTAGAGCAGCAGAAAGCTTGATTCATGTTGTACATAGAGAATTGCCAAAGACCTCTACAGGAAAAGCAAAGCCTAACCATGGGCCACACACTGCAGGGAAAGAGCACACCTCAGGGTCTCCTTCTTGCCCACCCATCACAACACCACCATCCCATCTTTGAGCTGGTTCCCAAACTCCCCATCTACCCATCTGCCTTGAACATATGCCGTGCCCTCCACTCCCCTGCCATTGGAAGGGAAAGCATTTTAAACATGACATAATGGGAGCTCAAGTTCTTTTATTTCCCCCTGGAATATCTATTTTTTCATGGGTAGCTTGTCTGCTCATCACTGAGACAATCTCCCCAGCTGTGCAGGTAGCCTGAAGCCCAGAGGACCGGTTCCCCAGGCTCCCCATCCCTTTGTATGCCAACATCATTCGGCTTTGACTGGTTTGGGACAAAACAGTGACACAGATTCTCTTTTTCAATATGAATTTTAATTTGTTTTGATCGGAGTTCGAGAGAGTGGGTAGAGTGGAAAAGCGGAGTGATTTCATTCAGTGAAGAGGTCTAGTCCCGCCTTGGGTGTTAGATCAGGTTAGTAGGTGGTCGGAAGAGTCCTCCTCCTCCTCTTGCTGATCTTATCCACGTAGTTCTTGTTTCTGATGGTTTCTAATCTCTCTTCAGAACTTCACTGTGATTTTTGGAGATATTTTTCTGTTGCTTTAACTTATTGAAAAAGCTCAAAGCTGGAAAAACCTGCAGGACCCCAAATCCTGCCAATTAGAATGGGCAAGTTTCCTTTTTTATTCCTTTTCTGGCAAAGGTTGAAAAATACGGTTCAAAAATACAAACAGGCATTGAACATTGCACCAAAAAGCATTTGAAACACAAATCTCAGAAAGAGAAAGAGAGAGAGAGAGAGAGAAGAAAGGTCACAGTTTCCATGAGAAATTCCTTAAGAAAGTGGCTACCAGCGAGTCACTAGAGAAAACTGACAAAAATAATAACTAAAAAAAAAGCATTTTCTCTAGTTGTTAATTATTTACAGCCGTAATAACAGGATTGTCATGCATTAAACTGCTGCCAGCTAGATTCTTTCCCATAATGGAGTAAAGAAAGTCTCACAAGATGGAAAACAAAGCAGAAGACGTATTGGGGCACAGGGTGAACCTGAGGCAGTGAAAATGAGCGTGTTCTCTGGTGGTCTGTTGTAGTGTGCTCTTTCCCATGATGGGCTGCCCTAGCATGATGCTAATGTAACTTCTCCTAGGTACTAGGGCACTAGGGCTGCAGCTAAAGAAGCAGCAGGCACCGTCACCTTCAGATAGGACATTTGCCTGTGGCTATCCACAGGTCAGTCAACAGTGGAAATCAAGTTGATGAAGGGATACTTGTGGCCACCTGACTAGATTTAGTCAGCTCAGAAATTCCCTTATGACAACTGAGAGGAGCCCTTCAACTCTAACCACAGGCTGGCAGAGGCAATGTGATAAAGACCTAGGTTTCCCAGCTCTCAGTGTGCGATTGCTGTTATTTTTGCTGGGTTCCCTGCAAAAAGACAGGAGAAATCATAGATTTGTCAGGGAAACAGAGAGCTCCTCGCAGTATAACAGGAGCCAATGGACTTAAGAAGCTGACAGGACTTTCAAGCTGCGGTGAAAAGCCAAGAGCCTTCAAAGACTGTGGGAGCATCCTGGCTTGTGTAGCAAACCTGGGACCAGGCTTCCCTCTCTAGGCAGATGGAAGCATTAAAGCAGAAGAGATCTGCACTGGTGCGGACCAGGACAGTGAGGATGAGCAAAGTGTTTCTAGAACATCATATCTTGTCCTAGATCTTCAAGAGCAAAAACCAGCATAACCCCACCTGTGGTGAAGGATGGCAGGTCAAATGTTAGGACTAATCCAAGCCTAAGGCTCTCTGCTGTTTGAAATAGCACAGATCCCAGTGGTGGGATGCAGGCATAGATGCAGAAAGAACCAGCTTTGTTTGCTTATGGGTGGTAACATCTTTCATTCTTGTGGCTGGAACACTACAATGCAGTGGTGCCACTGACCACAGCCTTTCTCCAGCAGCAGAGGAAGCAATATAGGACCTACAAATGCTGTTGCAGGATCACTGCCTAAATGTTTCTTCTAAGACAGGGGGAGACAAAAGGCTGACACTGAGAGAAGCTGATGCTGGGTACCACTGCTACGGGCTGCATATTGCCCACTTACATTGGCTGCCCAGCATTTGTCTTTGATCCTGCTTGTGCTGGGGTGAGATCAGATGCAGGTCCAGGACACAGCAGCAGTAAAGGCCTATGGTTTGCTGACCCTTCCCAAAATTAGCGCATAGTCATCCCACCTGGGATAAAAAATAGCACATATCAGCACATCCCACCTGGATGAGCAGCAAGCAGTGGCCAAGTGCCAGCACTTCTCTTTGCAGAAGAGCCCAAGCTGAAGCACAGCCGTTACCTGCAGTGTTCCTTTGGCCAGGCACATCTGGAATGGATCCCACCAGGCTTTGTGCTCCCTCCTGAGGCAGGTTCAGGGTGAAAACCTCACAGCCCTTTGCAAAGCTCAGCCCTGGCTGTGCTATGGAGTGAGGACTAACTGCTTGTGGCATTCAGCTATTAAAAAGCCATGCTGCCTTCAACACATCCTAGTGTCTGAAGCAGGACAAAGGCTGCCTGGAGAAGTTGTGGTACCTGGAATTAACTTTTCCTGATCGGTGCTGGGCAGTGCTGCCAGCAGTGACCTTGATCCAGGCAATCCTGCATTGAGACCCCAGGCTGGAGAGAGGCTCTTCTCCCTTGCTTCCTTTGTTCCCTGTGCCTCTCAAAGCCATCTAAGGATCAGCAGAGATGGATGCACATCCTTCCAGAAGATTTAGCAAAGACAATGAGAGGGAAGTAAAACAATTGAAGGTGGCCATTTTCTCCTTCAAAGAGAAAGAGGTTTGACTTTTAGATACAAAGAGGTTGTGAGCATAAATATACACACACACGCATATATATATGTAAAAACCTTTGGCTGACTGAACAATAACAAGGTCAAACAGTAAATATTTATACCTGGAAGCCATCAATCTCATCTGTGCTGTGGCCTCTTGCCAAAAATGCCTTCAGGAGCAGTTTAGCTTGACGTGGAGAGAGGATTGGTGAATTGTTTGAGGTTTTTTTCTCCCTGCTTTGACATTAATAGAGCATTTAGATTCTCATGAATGTGCCTCTCACCCTGGCTGAGCCCTCCCCAGCCCCAGCAGCCACCAGGGAGTCAGGGAAATGGTATTTCTCTCCTGTCTGCCGTATCCACATGGATATTTGATCGTGTGGGTTAAAGTGTGGCCCCAGAAGCATACTGTTTGTGGGAGAGGGCTTGGGATAAGGGCTAGCCTGATGCTGCATGGTGCAACAGCCCATTCCCTAGCCCCACACTGCCTTTCCACCACCCAAGCATGTGGTAGGAGGGGTACTATCATATTCCTCATGTGAGCCCATTGAGACTGCCTGATCCTCTCCTGCTCATGGCATGTCATGGCAAGCTGGGACACCACAGTAGCTGTCCTCAATAGCTGCTTGCATTTGACCATGATCCTTCCTTTAACAGCAGTGTGTGTTTAACTGCTCTATTCCTTCAGCAGCTGCTAAGAGGTGCTTCTGCAGCACCCTCCAGGAGAGGCAACAGCTCCAGGTTTCTGAAGGTCTCCACGAGGTTGTAGAGGAGCAAAGGGTCTTCCCATGCAAGAGAAATCCCTTCCTGCTGTGTGATGCAGCCCTATAATCGTCCCCATGGCATGGCTGAAAGGAATCCAAGATATGGACAGAAGAACTCAAGGCAGTGGAAGAGAAAAGAATGCACCCTGTGTCCATAGGATGGATTTGCAGGAACAGGCTGGTTGTGACCTTGTTTGCACGCATGGCTTCTGTCTGGGAACAGCAAGCATGGGGTCTGCTCGCACAGAGGATGTCCTACAGCAAACGAACTAGGTAGGACCCTGCCAGTGCCCCCGAGCTGGCAGAGATCAGGATGAGGATGAGCTGTGTTGGCCGCAGCAGTTGCCTGTAAAACCTAGGGAATAGAAAGCCAGCTTTGCTTGTGTTGAGTTTAGTGCACAGGGGAGAACTGGGAAGCTCTGTCTTGAGTGTGTCAGCCCTGCTGGGTGATGCTCAAGAAGTTCTTGAGATGTTATATGGGGGTAACTCCATCAGCCCTTTGGAATGGGTGGCACCAGGGGACCACATCTCCCCTCTCCCTTGCATGCCGCCCCACAGAAATGTCACAGCACTGACATGGCACTTGCAGTGACCATGCGCTGCCTCTACTGCCGAAGCAGCCCTCACCTCCCCAGGGCTTTGCCCATGTGTGTTGTCAGAGGAGAGAATGGGCAAACTTTAAGCGCCAAAATGTCCCTCTGGTGTTTTCAGGAGGAAAGCCACTGCAGGCTTGGGCTGCCCTGTGTTTGTCCCAGGTGGTGCAAGCTACAGAACAGGCGCACAGACCAAACTGGTCACTTTTATCACTCTCAAAGACTTGTAATTCCTGCCCAGGAGACTCTCATCAAGTCAGGGAGGCTTCGGACCTTGTCAGAAGACAAAGAGTATTGGAGTATTCAGGTTCACAGTGAAATGAAGCACCCATGCCGTGCACAAGTATGGATTAGGCTCTCAATGGCCACGTACAGATCTATTCCTATACATGGCTAATTATAAAAACGGATCCCTTAGACACTATCACAGCAAGCAGAGAACCCCAGTAACTGGTACTAGGTTAGCTCTGGCGTGCTCTTAGAGGAAGCCTCCTCCATCAGCAGCCTCGTGTTAGCTGGGAAGGAAATGTCCCAATTTGAGCCGCTGACAGATCCATAAAAAAAAGAACATTATCTTCTCTGTGATGTCTGCTGGCAGGAGATGTTAAACCACTTATTTATAACCATCTTCTCAAAATGCTTCCCTGCTTGGGAGCCAAACTACAAATCCTGTTTGGTTTGTTGTCTTTAACCAAAGGATGCTGGTATTTCTGCTTCCAGCTGGCAAAAAGATCCGGAGCCAGTGCCAGGCTTTGGTGGGAATAGACTTGGCTTTCAAGGAGTGTTAACGCAGATCCAGGAAGGCAGCCTTTTATCAGGCAGAAAGTGAAGTTTTTGGAGTCAGGAAGAGCAAAGATGAGCCAGCAGATGGGTGTCACCAGCAAACCAGATTGATGGGATGTGTCTTGGGGAGGGACAACAGCCTTGGTATCACAGGGAGGGAAAGACTGGGAGAAGATACAGGCAGGAGATACACCATGACAGATCGGATCACCCACAAGAGGGACGAAGCTCAGATGCTGTCCTGATGCTGTGCTCAGCACCACAGAGAGATCCAGCCCCAGCACCTTGAGCATCACCCTGCGGCACAAAGGCAGTGGCTGCTGAGGAGCAATGGTAGGACCTGACTTCATGAAGAGCTCTGCGAAGCTGGCACCAAGAGACCAGGAGCATATAGCGGGTGATGCATGGTAGGATGTGGCCTTTGGGGTGAAGGGGACTTTGGGGAATGCCCAGGCTAGCAGGAGACCACCTCTGCACCAGGGCCAGCTCAAGTCAGCCAAGTCACTGATCCTGTATTTGAACTTGCCTTTGATGTAATTCCGTTTGTAAACACAACATACTCTGTTACTGTTTTATTGTGTTTGGTTTGCTTTTTAAGTGTCTCTATTCCATTCACTTAGGCCTGAGTGTTATAGAGACATGAATGCTTTATGAGACACACTTCATCTACCTTATTTAAGAAAATGACACCCGAGTAGTTTCCAAAACAGACTCACGGCTGGTTAGTGTGGCACTTCCCAATGGAAAGCTCAAGGAGCAGAAGGGCAGCACAATGGCACTCACTGCTAGAGGGGATGCTGGTGTGGAGGGAGCACAGGGGTCTTGGTGGCGAGGGGTCTGAGGACACAGTGGGCTCTGCTGGGGAGGCCAGGCTGTCAGAACACAGTGGCTGCAGCAGCAGCAGGCCAGTGCCAGGGGGTGCAAAAGCAGCAGGGATGTCCCCCTTGCCTAGCAGAAGGGCTGGGAATGGTGAACTCTCCCTCTGCTCTTCCAACCTGATGTTGGGTGCAAAAGGGAGAGCTCCCAAGCTTTCCTTGCCACCCAGCAGGGAGCCCTCCGGGATGAAAGGCACTGTCAGAATGTTTTGGAGTGTTGATGTTATGGGGGAGGATGGGGAGGGAACCAGTTTCATTGGCATCAGCCTGGGGGTCATGCCTGATTCTGCCTACTGGTGCGGATGTGCTTATGGACCGAATGCACTGGGGGCTGAGATAAATGTCTCTGAGCTCTGCTCCTATTGCAGCTGTAGGCAGGGGGAGTGACTGCACTGCTGTTGAGCCAGCAAGTTTGGTAAGTGACAGGCAGGACATGCACCAATGCCACCCATACTGCAGGATAAAGTGCCCTGGCCTTCCCCGCTCTGTCCTGTTGTCCCCATGGATATTCCAGGTGCGGCAAATCCTATGCCTTGTGCTCAGCCCTGCTCCTGCATGGGCAGGGGGAAACTAAGCTTGGCACAGCAGCTCAAAACAATGCTGAAGACATCACCTTTAGGGTGATGAAGGCATCACCTTGTCCTGGCTGCATGCACCCAAAACATGCTGGGGTAGCTCAGCCAGAGGGTAAGAGGGAGGTTCAATAAAAAAGGGGATACATCCCATCCTGGGAGCAGGGCTGCGGGCAGGATCAGTGCTCCCCATGGGCTGGGAAAGAGAACTTACCAGGCACAGGATGTCCTTCCTTGTAGCAGGACAGTGTGTCCATGGGTCCGGGCACCAGGGAGGGAAGACAAATGGCTTGGATGCCACCATCTTGTGCTGTAGCTGAGAAGGGGACAACCACTGTTTTGGGTCCTTGACTATGGTGGCCAGGAAAGGAGAAAAAGCCTTTCTCCAAGGCACTGGAGGGCTTTCCTCAGAACAGTTAAGAATTGGCTGTTACCTCAGTGGCTTTGTGGGATGATACCTGGCTCACATGGCTCTCTGGGACAGCAGTATCATCCTGCTGTTTCAAAAAGCCCCTTTTGCTGTTCTCCCTTGGTGCTGAGGATGCTCAGCAGGGCTCAACAGGGTCAGGGAGGTGCTTGGGGACTGGCCATCCCCTGACTCACGCCTATAGCTGGCAGAGTGGCCCCTGGCATGTCCCACAGGAACCAGCATCACTGCTGCTCTAATGCACTGCAGCAGGGATGCATCACGAGCTGGACTTCCCCAGGCTGTGCTCCTCCTTGTCAGTGTGCCTTACCTGAGAGGCAGGGGCTTCTCTGCCTACATCGATTCGTGAGCAGTGAGATACTACTGAGGGCTGCTGAGTAGCCAAAGGAAGATGAATGGGGAGCTGGAGGAAGGTGCTAGGAGACAGAGGGGATGCCAAGACGGGTAAGTGGATGGGGCCAAGAGAAAGTGATAAACCACCCATCTGAACATGAACTCTATGGCTTCCAGTCCTGATGCTGAATGCATGCAGCCTCACAGCCACTATCTCCTCCAAGGCTCCCTTACTGATTTCCTTGACTGGTCCGGAGAAAAACTATTTCTCTGGTAGGAACCATCCCACTCTCTAACACAAATTGCCCCAAGAGTGCAGGGTGTCAGACAGACAAGACCTTTCTCACTTGCTTTTGTCTGGGGAGAGATGTGGAGGAAACCAGCAGCTGGGTTGGGTGAACACAGAGGAAGAAGCCCTGTAGATACCTACAAGATGCGGCCATCCTGTTCCACCCCTGCAATGGTTCCACAGACCACAGCAGTGGTGGGTTCACCACCAGCATTGGGCTACAAGCTGGGCCCTGCTGCACTGCTCACCTTCATCCACAGCCCAGGGAATACCACTGAGCACAAAGCACCAGGCACTGACGAGCTGACTGATGCTGGAGGCCTCCACATCCCTGAGCCCAGGCCACCATGAGCATCCATCATGCTAGGGCAGCCCATCACAGAAGAGAAAGAAGGGAGTGGACCATGGCAGCAGCCCCCAGCAGAGTGGAGTGTGGAATGGTAGTGGCATGCAGACTGTGGGAATGGCAGGAGATGGAGACAAGGAAAGGGAAGCACAGGGTGACTCGGGCAGATGGGGAACATCAGACTCAATGATGTTAGAGGCACAACTTGTTATGATCCTTTTTTTTTTCCTTTCATCATTAGAGACAAAGTAAAAGGAAATTAAAGCATAAGAGGGGGTGAAATTAAAATCACAGTTTTGTTTACATTATAAAAGAACAATCTAATAGGAATAATAATAATAATAGTATCAAATAAACAATAATAATTAAGCAAAACAGGAAAGAAGAAAGCCCTGGAGAATTCCTGCCTGGATGGTGCTCACTGATGGAAGGTTTGTGTGACCGGTTTTATTGTTTGGGGATCATTCCCTTGATAGCTGACTCCCGGTTTACGTACGTGGCCCAGTAGACTAAGTTGAAGATGGCAAAGAGGACTGGAAAGACGATGCGGGACATCTTGTCTACCTTGCTGACGCTGTTGTATGTCTTCTTACTCTCTGGGAGCTTATCCTCTATGCGGGGCATCTTGGGGGGTACGTTGGTGGCCGTAGCAGTGGCACCAGCACTCTTGGAGATGGTGGGCAGGCCAGGGTCCTTGGCAATGTTGAGGGCATACGTGGTGCCAACAATGTTGTAGGTGTTGTTGGTTTTCTTCGCTAGTGCCACTGGCTCTTTTTTCTAGGGGAGGTGGAAGAAAAAAACATAACAGAGATGAAGTGACTGTAGAACTGCATGGAGAACATTCTGTCCTCTGAATTTACCTGCTTGTCCAGATGAGGAGATGGAAAAGGGTGCGAGGAGCAAGAGATCAAGAAGGCGGCATTGTGGAGTGGAGGGAAGATGTGGTGAGATGATAACCAGAACCCATGACATCTGCCACTTGAGGGCTGCTGCAGCATACAGATGTGCTGGACTACGGTGGACCAGCTACTCCATGTAAGCCCAGCATACATCAAAGAGCTCCTGGCCTGGCAGCTGTGTCCTGCTGCAAGCCAAATAACTGAAGCCACATAACTGGGTTTGTTGCCTCCTTGCAGCCCCTTAGATCAGAGCAGTGGTATAAAAAGTTGTGTGCGGCTGCATTTGAGTAGTAGCTGCCCCAGACACGTCACTCCTAGACTGGCCGAGTGCTACCAGGTCCATTTTGTGTATTGCCAGGTCAGTACAAGTGAATGTAGGCTCAAACTATACAGACTCCTTGTTTTCTCTCTCAGTTGGGCAATGTTTTCTGCTGCATGTAAGGTTCAGCCACGGAGAGACAATGCAGGAATGAAGTCTTTAGCAAAGAACAGCACCCTGTCTGGCCATCCTGAGGGAAGAGCTTGATTTTCTGCTTTGCTGGCCTGCTTCCTGGGCCAAGTGAGAGGAGGAGACATCACAAAAGATTATAGTTCTTGGGGGTTTTGTTGCAGAAATCCAGCGGCTTTAAGAATTTGAGTGACAGCATTGCAATATTTTGCACCATATTACAAGGCCATATAATACACTGCCTCAGTGCCCTGAATACCTCACAAGAATACTTCACAATTCAATATCATGATGTCCAGAATGCCTCTGGGACTCTTTAAAGCACTTCGTGACCTACCCAAGTAAGATACAGAACAGATGGAAGGCATCTGCACTAGCCCTGGATTTCAGGATTGCTCAAAGTGGGCAAAGAGGGAAGCCTTTCATCTTGTCTTTGTATCTAGGGGTTGCTGAAAATCAAAGGAGATAAGTGCATACCTCCCACAAGGCTCCAGGGACAGCCATGCTGTCCATGCTGAAGGGAGGATAGCTTGCATAGCAAATGTCACTTACGTGTCTGACATGATTGATGTACTGAGGGATGATGGAAGTTGCTGAAGACAGTTCAGATGTTAACGAAGATAAGTAGTCAGGAAGATGAAGCTAGGCAATCATGATAGGTGATTTCATATCATATCATATAAAGCAATCCAGGTCCATCAGGAGAAGCTCATTGAATGAAATCTGTTAATAAGCAGCCACCAGGCACCCTACTCATCCTAGCACTCAGGTACTCCATGCAGGTGTCCACTGTAATTACACCAAGAGCCATTGTGAGACACAGTAATGACTCATGGTGAGAATCAAATATCTAAGCTCAGAACAAGGTGTGACTTTGGATCTCATTTTTTATTCAAAAGCAACTGAGACACAAGGTAAGACTCATGCGGGCACTTCCCAGGGGTACTTAGCATGGTCTTGCATGCACATGTGAGGGAACCATATACAAAGTGATCATCAGGAGAATGGAAGAGTGTGCAGCCAGCAGGACCTGTCCATCTCCCCACCCAAGTCTGGATTAGGTAGCAGGTAGCATCACTGGGTAGCACTGGGAGCTGGAATGGACAGATCTGCCCAGCCTGCTCTACAGAGATATTCCAAGGGCTTTAGCTCTCATTCGGTACTTCCATTTCTAATGTGCCCACAATCACCATGGATATTTCTAGTTACCTTAGGAAATGAATTTTCTACAGTGATTTTCAGAGGGACACTAAAACCAGACTTCTGTGCAATCTTTAAACCCCTCTCCAATAATATCATAACCAGGCCTGCAGCCTTGTAATAATGCCAGCAATTACAGGAATTAACTTGCTGTTAGAAGGAGGTCTAAATATCTTCAGACTGCAGACCAGACTAAGCCACTGATCAGACCATATTCATGGTCTTTTATGGGAGAGGGTGTTATGATCTTTGATGATTAACTGAGTGACTGATTTCTGCAATCATTAGAGACACGTTAACTTGTACCCCCTGCGCAGCAGGTGAACTTTTCCTGCTAAAGAGCTGACAAGAAGCAAATAAAGGGCTAAAGAGGTTTCACCTTATAAAATATTTAAATATGCTTAAGTATGATTACACATTAACACAGCTACGGGAGGTAATAAAGCAATTGATAATCAGTAATGAAATGAAAAAGATTGTTGTTCTAGAATGCAATCTGAAGTGCTCTGTGATTATTTTGGTATTAATCAGCCACGTTGCTTGTTACAGGAATACGATTACTACAAGTGACATGGCATTTTCAACCTGGCTAGCTTTTCTGCCCCAGAGCGTGGAAAGTGGATCTGTCTTGCCTGATCAAAGGCATTAGGAAACAGTGGTGAAACAGAGTAAATTCAGATGAATATGAATGCTGTGGGTGGTGATAGCAAGATGCTACTCCTATTAGTGTGATCCAGAGCCCTCTAGCATCAACCTGGGCTTCTCTGGACCTCAGATCAGGCTGTTCAGGTAGCGCAGAGGCTTGGGAGCCTACAGCCAGGGCCTTTTCTCCACCTGCCTATGGAGTCTTCTGCCTTGGTCAGAGCTGGGAGCCTGGAAAGACTTTGGGAAACAACCAGAGCACTCACTCCTACATCAAGGCACGCATGTGTGCTCTGGATGTGCTCTGCCCCTGAGACGTCAGGAGAAATGGGTTCAGCCTCAAGTTTACTGGGCTGTGCTTTACAAATAAGTGTTTCAGGCAAGATTTTGACAATCAAACAGAGCAAAATGTGCTTATTGCTGTCAGCTGCGACGTAGCCCCCAGCCTTCCCCCTGCACCTTCATCTGTGAGGAGCTCCACGTCTTATTGAAACAGAAGGGAAGAGTGGAGGAACAGGAGGAAACCTCACATTTGCTTTGAAGACTCATCCTATTTAAAACATCGATGCTGCAAAGCAATGCCAGTGTTTATAGCCCAGTTTGGGCACAGGGAAACTGAATTACTGCACAAAGCTGTCCCTGCACTGCTCTCCTGAGGGAAAAGCTGATCTAGAGATCAATATGTTCCCTGGATATTGCAGTCTGACAAGTTCTCCCACAACACACAAACTGGAAACGAATGTTTTTGTTAAATATTCTTGTCTTCAAGCCTCTCTATTGAGGAGCTAATAACTGAACCTCTAAATTAGGGGAACTATAGGTTCTGCCTATGATTTGCTGAAGATTAAGCTCTCTGCACTGCTTCTTGACAAGAAATTTGGGATGGAAGCACTATTCCTCTGACAGGCCACTGAAGGTCACCATCACTCATATGTGCAGTACTTGAGAAATGCAAGGTATCTACCACTTACCATTCTAGAGAAAAGTCACTTTAATGACCTGCAAACAGCTCTAGTTTCTGACATTCATGAATCCTATAATTCAAAGCCCAGCAACTGCAGTTGCTGTTCCAGCAAACATGTCACTCCTCCCTCATGCCAGCCAAAGTTCCGCTCTGCAGTGTGCCAGAGACTTGATCCTATCAAAGAACAGCAGCAAAGTGTTTTACACTGTGATGCCTGTACCCTGAGCACAGCCAAAGGCTCCAAACAATGCAATCTTGCATTAACAAACATGCTATATCAATGCCAGGTTGCTGTCAGCTGTTGGTGTAACCTTTGGCATCACTCATTCCTCCCATCTCTCCATTCAAATTATATGGGACTGAGGCCATGGATCCATGCTCCATGGATCACGATACAAAGACTCAGAGGCTGGATGGAGTCAGTAATCAGCCCAACACACCACATAGATAGTGTTGAGAGAAAGAAGGTGAAATGTTGAAGAATGATACATGGACTCTAGTGAAGATGCTGAGATCATAAATCACTTACAGTGCTATGGAGGTCTACAGGTGATTGCAGTTGCAGTAGGAGAAAGCATACATAGGCTGCAGAGCATGGTCAGCAAGGGAAAGTGTCAGCCAAAGCATATTTATTATAGTGAGGCAGAAAAATAGAGATGAGCTTGAACCAGCACATGAGTCTGTAAGACTTCAAACTGGTTGAAAATGGTGGCCTGCCAAGGTTGGTTCTAGTTCCTCTCTGTTGTCAAAGGGGATTGAAAACAAAGATGCCACAATACGAAAGAAACAAAGAAGAAAGAATTATCGCCTGGATCAAGGGCGAACTTTGGAATTGCTGAAGGGTGGGTTGCACAAAAAGTTAGGCTTTAGTCATTGGAAAAGGCACCTAGTGCAAATGGTGAACGTGTCTGTCACTTCCAAAATACAAGAAAGAAGATCACGATGATAATATCCACAGAAGCATTTGGAGGATGCTTTGTGGTGATTTTCTCTTAGCGAAAAGACATATGAAAAGTACATGAATAGCCTGGACCAGACCTTCTTGCCATGCACTATGGGATTATTGTCTTAAGGATGAAAAGGATAAAGATCCAGGACTATTCCTCCATCTAATGTTTTCATGTGTCTGGCTGCAGCTACTTGTATTGCTTTTGCTGCTTCTTGCCACCCAGGATTTAGGGCAATGTCATACAAGCACAGATACAGAGGTAAAGTAGATTTTATGCATAGACATGGCGTTGCAGGCGGATTTAAGTAAGCATCTTCCAAAGATCCAAAGCATCTTCCATCCTGAGGAACAGACACTTTTCTTTGCAGGGAATTCCCTGGTAAATGTCATCCTTGCAGAGTTTCCCAGTATTGAAGTCATGATGTTAATAGTTGGCTGTCTGGATTCTCACTCTTACAGCCACTCAGAAAGTGACCTTGTTGGCTCCCTGTGGTTGGGATGGATGGGTTGGATCTCACTCTGTTGAGACACAGCCCTTCTGTCCTGATGTGGATCTTTTTAACAGGATATTTTGAGGGTATTAGAGGTAGGGAGCCTTGCTGGCTACTGAAACATTCACCTTTCAAAGCCTTTTGCCTCTCACTCTTCCCTAGCTACTGCCATCTCCCACCTTCCTCCTGATGATGTTTTTAAAAATGCCATCTTTACTAACAGGTTTTCCACACTGGATCCAGAAACCTCTCCCCAGTTTGATGTACACCTCCAGGTTGGTTGCAGCACTCTGCTGTACAAAAACAGAGGACATCCTTCATCCCCAATTAGCAATTACTGATGGCAGACAGGAAAGGCTTGGAAAATCTTTGGGTCCAAGAAACAGCAGTAAAATCTTATCAGAGTGTGCACTAGTGGGAGTTTTTGGTGACATCTATGGTGACATCTGCCTGCCTTTCAGTAGCTCCCAGAACCAGAACCCAGCTGTAGCTATAGCCAGGACATCATCATGATCATTTATGATGCAGGGATCAGTGATTCATCAAGATCAGCCCATCATGTTAGCTTCTACCTGAAAAAATGCTCCATTCCACCTAAATCAATGGGTTGGCTGAAGGGGAGAAGGAAAGAATGGAACCATCCTGAGAGAGTGAACACACTAGGGGTACCTGTAGAAACCAGCAGCTTTACAATGTAGTGATTTCTCTCCAAAGGGATGGGAAGCATTGCTGGTGCCTATATTTGAGGTGAGGGAAGGGCTGATGCTTAGTGATCTATTTTTTTTCCCATGTTCATGTAGGGAAACAATCAAACCTGGAGTGAGGATCCTTGTCATCACATCAATGAAGAGCATTCTCTTTTGGCTGTGAGGAAGGCTTTCCAGAGACCAGGGCTCAGCCTGGGCTTGTCGCTGATAGTTTTACTCCTGGTACAAACACTTTAAAATGCCAATAGTTATTCCTCTGCCTCCTCTTTCTTTTGTGGTTTCAACCACCTGGCTTGTCAATCGCTTCAAGAAGAGCTAATTAAAGGCTGAAACTGAGCCAATGAGGCATCTTCATTGCATAGCAATTTCATTGCTTGGAAATATTCAATTGAATAAAGATGAAAAGCAAATATGGTGACACATCATATTCCCAAGCTCTCTGAAATCCCACCACTCTTCAAGGAGCTCTCTGAGCTGCAGCGACAGGGAGTGGGTTAGTCTTCTAAGGTAAAGATCAGGGTTAGCTTGAAAACGCATCCATGAATTTGAAGTCCTTCCTGATTCTAGAGCCTGACACCAATTGCAGCAAACTCACAAGGAACATCCCCTCTGAAACATTTCTGGTCCTGCTTTGTTTTCTTGTTTGATTACCATGTGAGCAAACATTCTGCATGCTCTTATCCTATTGCTTCAGCACTATTAGCCTTGCAGTGCTGGGTCATTGAATAAATTAAGGAGCACGCTGCTTCTGTGACAAACTGACGCTTTTGAGCCTTTGCTGCTTTTCCAGCTGTGCCCAGTTCACATAATTGCCCAAAGCTGTGTGAATCCTGACTTTTTGCTGATTTGCTCATCCCTGAATGTAACGTTTGCTTTGAAGACCTGCTCTGATCCTTCACTCATGCCAGTGACCTGGAACAGGCTTTTCTCATCTTTAGAGGCCAGATTAACGTTATTGTTCCCAATGGAAGTGGAAGACCATCAACTGGCCTCCTCTGGAGCCTTTTGCCATGAGTCTGTTTCTCAGACAACGGCTGCAGAAGCAAACAGAGAGAGTCCAGGAAACACAAGAGAGACATTCAGCACCCTGTGATGGCTGTGGCTCTCCATAAGGCCTCTGTTCTCCTGCTTTGATCTCCATACCAGAGAGATGACCGGTTGGTTGTTGTCTTCTCAAAAGTTACTGCAATTCTGCCAGGTATTTGCATACAGCCCCACCACAATTTTAAACAACACGTTAAAATGCAAAGGAGAAAAATATAAAGTCTCCAGAACCAGGAAGAAGGGCAAAGCTGATTTTCAAATTGATTCAATAAATATGAACAAGGAACAGCATGCTACAGTAAGCGATTTCTCTGTGCAGCCGAGACTAAATCAGTTAGGAAGGAGGGTGCACGAGCAGGGGTAGCGGTGGCTGTCAGGAAGGAAGCTGCCAAAAAGGCTGATCCCGAGTGAGAAGGGAAAACGTGGGTGATGCCAGGCACTAATTTACTGCCAGTTGCTGTTTCTGATTGCTTGCTTCCCACCCACCCTCTTTGCCCAAGCTTACAAAGCAGCAGATGTGGGCAACAGCACGAGCGTTAGACCTCCCCATCACTGCACCATGCTTGCCTGTGTCGGAAGAGACCTACAGTCAAGGATACCAGCCACAGGGGACACAGCAGAGTGGAAACATCTCCATTGGTGAGGAGTGGCATATTTGGGTTTGTGTGGCATGCTAGCAACATGGAGCAGGGCATTTATGGGTTGAAGGGAGAAGGCCACCAGCAGAATGCTACACCAATGCATGCACACATTCATGTTTCCACCGTAAATAGTCATGCAGAAGGACAAAGGGGAAAATGGGCAGTCATGCCTGGATGTTTTCCTCCAGCTAAGCACAGCAAACAGTCCTCCAAGCCCCTCCTCCCTCAAGAACCGCTCCAGTTGAGACCTGAGCTGGGGACCCAGTAAGTAGCATCCAGCCTCCGGAATAGCTTTGGTGCTGCATGTTACCCACTCCTGGCCCCGGCACAGTTCTCTCATGCAGCGTTTCTTCACCATCCCCTTCTCCCCTGGCCTTGGCCACAGGGCTGACCTTCATCTCTTGGGCCTCCAGCACCTTCTTGCCATCCCAAGCCCAGCTGCGCTTGGTGAAGTAGTTGACGGTGGCAAATTCGATCAGCGCAGAAAACACAAAGGCATAACAGACGGCTATGAACCAGTCCATGGCCGTCGCGTACGCCACTTTAGGTAACGAGTTTCTTGCGCTGATGCTTAGTGTGGTCATGGTGAGGACGGTGGTGACGCCTGTGGAAACACAGCAGGAGATAAAGATGGTGTGAGACCATACACTTGTACCCACCCAGTTTCTTCCCAAACCACACAGCTGGTGTTTCCATCATGTAGATTTAGGAGCTAAAGCTTAAGCTGTGTGCCCCATATTCTCCTTCAATTGTAATTGAAGGAGCCTTACCCAGCACAAGTCTGTGGTGCAATTCATAGAATAATATATAATACAATAACAGCTAGATGGTTGGGAAGTTCATGGATGACTGGAAACTGGCCACACATCCAATGTGGTTTTCTTACCACTGTGGAAAGAGTGTCTCTCGACCTGCATGGATGAACACCTGGATCAGGGGTCCTGCCAGCACAGCCAGGACCCCATTAGTAGCCCAAGCTGCCAGAATCAGTGTCACAATGATTTATCTTTAAAAGATGATCTGTTGCAAAATGCCTGTTAAAGTTTTTCATTAAAGCAAGCAACCATTACTATCTGTTTTCCCCAATAATGTGCTTTTCAATTAAAAATGCATTAAAAACATTACAAAAATATTGACTAATTTTCGCTTCCCTTAAGCCATACTCCTGGTAATTGAAGAGTTTCAATAACATTGTTGACAATACTTTCCGAGAGGCAAAAACCCAGGAATAAACAATTGGAGTTCTCATTATTCTCTTAATAGGAAAGCAAGGCAATTTGGGAGCAAAGACATTTTTCACAAAGGTAGGTTTTAATTTTTCAGCCATTGGTCAATCTGAGCTGCTGCTCGAGGAAACCTGTCTAGTTGCAAACCTCAGACAAACATAGGAGGGAATCAAGTACCCCCAGAGAAGGGCTCTTCCTCAGTGTTGGGAGTGCAGGATACTCCAGAACCAATGCAGATGTAAGAGCCCACTGGGGGCATGGACAGACACGGGGTCTGGTGTGCAGTCTGTGGGGTTTAGTTGCAAGTGATTCACAGATAGATAAATGAGGAAAGCTCATTAATGATTCTCTGTATGTCTGGGCTGGTCCTATTTAACATGTGATTTCTCTCTGACCTTCCCCCTTTTCCATTCTGTTGAATTAAAACACCAAAAAGTAGGTGCTAAGGGGTTGTACGCTCTCTTCTTCACTGTTATTACTGTTCAGTACAGCTCTTGCATTCTGCATCATGCATACCAGCTTGGTCATACTAACCTCCTAGCTCCCTGGGGATTGCTGTAGGATTTGCCCCACCAGGGAAGGGAAGGCAACCTGGTGCTAATAGGAGAAGCTGGGGTCAACTGTAAATTATAGAGCTTGTTCATAACCTGCATTTCACAAGCCCCACTAAACACAAAAACCATAATGATTCCCTTCTAGTTCATTTAGGAGGGTGCAGAGCCACCCGTGACCCTCTCTGCATCACATTCCAGTCCGCAGCATGGGAACAAGGTCTTGTGGAGGGGGTCCAGAAAAGAAGACAGTAGCCTTGTGGGTTTGTGGGAGTACTTCTCTCATGACCCTTGCTACAATGAAAATGTTTCATGATCTTTGAAGCCGCACCACTTTCTGCCTTATTCAGAACCAGAAGCAGGTGGTGCCATATATCCCCTCTCTGCCTGGTGATTTTTGTTCAATATACTCTCTGTTAAGTGGTATCTACTGGGCAATGTTATTTCTAGGAAATACAAACCTACAGCATCACACCTGGTCTGTGAACATGCGTGTGTAGATCCTGAAAGAAAGGTCTTGGCAGGAAAGCACGGAGCAATTCTGTTATTAAATGTTTGTAAAAGCTATTAACGTATGAGCAATGCCAGCCTGACACTTTGCCTTGGAGAGAAGATCTGAAACCAGCTGCAGGAAATAATAACAATATATTTACCACACAGTTGTACTGCCTCAGACCAGCAACTTGTTATGTGGAGCTCTGACCAGGGGCATGATAGCAATTTTAGAAGTAGAGCTTTAAATGTCTCCCCATGAATCTACCCTCTCGTCAACTCAGAAGCCAATATAGATAAGCAGACACAGCCAAGTGCATATAATTAGATGATCAATACCTTGATTACTGTTAATATTTATGGCTTGACTTGTAGCAGAAACATGGACAAGAGTATTTTTTTTCAGTGATTCAGTGGAAGCAGGGGCACTGGGAAGACAATGATTGCTATTCTGGGACATGGCAGCAGTTTCACTGATGCTGGTCAAGGCCTGGAGAAGACCAGCTCTGCTGCTCGCTGTATTTGCCATCATTTGTGGTGCCTTTCCCTCCAACCTGAGAGGGTGCCCCATGCTCCTGGACTCACCAAAAACCGTTCGGGCAGGGACGGACTCCCTGTTAAGCCAGAAGGAGACCTGGGACAGGATGACCGTCATAATGCAGGGTAGGTAGGTCTGGATCACAAAGTACCCGATCTTCCTCTTGAGGTGGAAGTGTGTGGTCATGACGACATACTCCCCTGCAGAGACAGCCAGTTAGAGATGCTGAGTCACTGGTGCTTTCCAGGACAGGGCCACCTGGCCACCAATCCATCTCTAAACCATTAAAGATCCATCCTGAACAAACTTTTAAGTTCTCAGATGAAACGTCAGTGTGTGTGTGTCCTGCTCCTGGTTGACATGCCCTGGTATCTTACGGTACTGCAGGCCACCCTGACAGCAGTGCAAAGGAAGGATGGATGCTGCAGCATGCGGTTGGCACTGACTCTGCACGTCCTGCACGCACAACCAGGCATGTGCCCCACTGCAGCCTTAGTGACTACCACACAGCATTTACCCCTTCAAAACACTTCTCTGGAGACTTGTTTAATTCACTACAAAATGGTTATGGGACAAAGGCAAATCAATGCCAATAAAGAATATGGCAAGAGGCCTTCCCTTGTTTTATCCCTGGCACAAGACGCCTCTCCCAATCCAGTTCCCATCCCTCTTCTGCTCTAGCCCAGGGAGCTACGCTGTGGGTAAGATCCCTTAAGCCTAGAGGGATCCTAACAGTGCTTCAATAGAATTCCAGAGCAAAGGATTGTGTTTTCTCTGACAATTCTGAAAATATTCTACCTTTCCCAACTGTAACCATCTCAGAAAGCAGGGCAAGCTCTGTTATTAAAGGTCTGGGCTGTAAATCAAAGAAGCAGCCATCCCTGTTTTCCTTCAGTGCCCTATTCCTCCACTCAAAGCTCTGGATATTTTGCTGGATTATTGTGCCTTTTTGTTGTGAGCGTGGTTCTGCTAAATCATTACACGCAGGAGCCTTTAGCAGCTTTCTTGCCACTTCAGGTTATTCATCTGTACATTTCACTACAACTTACGTACGGAGATTGGCCAGATATTATGACATTTAGCTCCCTGGACTCCCCACATTTCCCCAAGGAGATGCTATGAGTTGTTACAGACAGACACTATTAAAATCACATGCACCAGAGAGGAAATATCCTCAATTGAGAGCACTACTGATGCATACAGAGGGAAAAATAAAAGAAAATAAAAGAAGAAAGATGAGAGACACACATGAGGTAGCAGAGGCTGTCAGTACCTGCATTCAGAGGGGAAGGGAGGAGCAGCAGATGGGAGAGAAAGATGATTAATATTGGTCATTAATCAGAGAAAAAATTAGTTTGGGATAATCTTTTATTAGCTATGATAATATTTGTGTGAGCAGATGCGGTGAAAATCCCACTGAATATTATGTTGCATTCACCTCCCCTGCCCGCAATGCTCTCCTGATGGACTGGAAAGGGATTCAAGACAATGAACCTGCAGTACCAAGAACCCGCTGGGCAAGGTGGGCAGGTTTTCCACACAACACATCATTCTTAGGTGCTTGAAGTCAGTTTTCTAGAGGGTATGGGCAATAAGGCTCTTTCTAAAAGCTAAACCCTTTACTGCCTCTTAGTGACTGCTCCAGATGTCTCCCAGCCATATTCTCCCATGAGATGTGGTTTGAGAAGTACTTTGGTGCCCACTGCCCACAGGTACTGCCTCTATAATAATGCCAAATCGTGGCATTCAAAGCCCATGGGTGCTGGTGTGCTCAGCCCATGCGTCGCATTATAGCCCCACAAGTACCTGTGCTGGATCGAACCATCTCCGTCCCAACAACGTGGCCCAGCAGATCATACTGGTTCAGGCGAGATCCACCCTTCGCTACTTCCACTGATTTATCCTTCCCCAGTGTCCAGGTGTAGATCACCTCTGTTTTTGTGTAGGCATCTACGGAGGAGAATGAAGAATGAGGTTTGTGCTTCTGCTGACCTAAAATATACCAAAATTAGCCTGTAGCCAAATTAGTCCCTGCTGTGCATTCCTCAGAGCCACATGGCTGAGCACAGCCAAGCATGGCCAGAAACCAGGGCTGTTCAGCGACTGTTAAATCAAATGAGCAAAAGGGACCTTGGGTTTTCGGAAGGGAGCTGGAAGAGGGGGCAGAGCACAGTCGCTGAAAGGCATGCTGTCCCCTTGTCATGCTGACTCTGCACGGGCTGGCTCCAAGCAGAGACAAGATAGGAAGGCATCCAGACCAGCAGGCTGCTGGGGCAGCAGGACAGCCACAGCTCTGCCGTGCCAGGGACCTGGCAGCAGCTGGTGAGAAAAGCTAAACACAAATAGGGTTGAATTTTAGGTTAAAAAGTTACAAATCTCTACCCTCACTCAGAAGCAACCCCCTGCAAGCCCCTCAGCTTTGGAGGTGGCGTGCCCTCCCACCAAGATGCTTCTTCCCCTGCATGACCCTGTGTTTGCCAGCCTCCAGGCCAAGCCACCAGGCAGCGAGGGAGGGCAGGACTGAGAAAGCCTGTCCACATGTCACAAGAGAGACAGCAGGCAAGTGCTGCTGGAACTGCTGCTTAGGGTAGCACTGGGCTTGGGGCCAGGGCATCCTTCCAGGAGCCTGCGAGTTCTCCTCTCTACCCCACCTGCCCAACTCCCCATGTGCAAACACCTCTCTAACTCACACTGTCACCATCACATTCACAAGCTGTTGTGACCAAACCCCTACTTGTCCTCATAGCTCACCCAAGTGCCTGCATGCCAGTCCTATGGTATCCAGAAATTGAGTCTCTTCAGACTCTACTAGAAGCTCCTTGTCCCCCATAATACCCAAGCTTCCTGTCCATAACCATTCTGCACCGTCTTTTTTTGGCAAGAGCAAAGTTCACTAAAACAATGTTTTAATTCATTTTTACCACCTGCTTCTCCTATTAGACATTAAGGAATTCTTTGGCTGGGGTCAGGTCAAGCAATGGGCCAGGTCTACTACAGAAATGTCCCATCTGCTTTCTAGAAGATTGTGTCCTGAGACAACCAGATTGATCTTTTTAAAACAACTACTGTTATCCCTGCACTGAAGATTCTGGCAAACCTGTTAAATACTAAGCAGGTGCTGTGCAAAGTGAAGGGAGTGGCTTTGATGATCAGCCAGTGTTTCTCAGCACGCCAGCCCACTATCTAAGCACTTGTGATGCAGGCTGGCTCCTCTCATCCGATGTGCAGCATTCTGCTTTTCCAACCCCTCCTTCCAGCTCTCAGCATGCTTCTGGAGACCTCCATCCTCCTTCAAGCTTAGCTTTGTATAGCTCTGGCAATGCTCTTCCTCCTTGATGGGCACCACCTTCTGCTCTAGCAGAAGGATTCACCCACCACCACTCAGTCTATGAAGGAAACCTGCCCACAGTTTCATTGCCATCATCTCTGAAAACCCAGCTGTCTACATATCTGGTCAACTGGGGCAGTGTGTCTGGAGTCATGGAATGGGTGCTTGGAACATATTAAATTCCATGAAGCTGTTTTGGTTTTGCTCAGTGCTTTTCTTGCAATGCAATCCAGTCCAATCCAAACAAGGACAGCTCTTTGGCATTTAGTGGAGCCGGTAACTTCAGCAACACCTCCTGCTAGCCTGGTCTCAGACAGCTGCTGTACAAATGTCCTATGACTGGCTTAGAAACAGTTGTTCTTTGCTGCATACATCCATCTTCTAGGAAGCATGTGATAGATAAAGCCATTGCCTTTATTGCACTGTGTCCAAGGAATGATGCAGGTGGGCTGCATCTGAAATGCCTGATGACCTTACTTCTCTTGCAGCTCTCTGCCTTCCCATTGTGGGTGGTTACCATCGTGGCACAGGGACAGAAGGCAACTGATGAGCCATTCAGCTTATGGGCATAACTGTAAGATGATCACTGAGGCAAATTTGACTATCCTTTGAATAGCATGTGCCTGGCATTGTCCTTCTACTTGCGAATCTGACCCACTCTAAGCTTCCTACAAATGAGCAGCTTTCAGCTGCCAAAGGAATTTTTGGTGCAAACACTAGTTTAATCCTACTCCAGCAGAGGAGAGGTGAGCTCAGATGCTTTGTGGATGGGTACTTCAGAAAGAGCCATGCTAATGTTAATCAGGGGCAGCTCTTTGAGCTGTTTGTGTCAAAATGCTCATCATTCAGAGGCCAAATCAGTAAGAACTCAGAAGAACCCCAAAGCATGTAGTGGAAATATGTACATTAATCCCTTTTCCTCACCAAGAAACATTATAAGCAATTAAATGTGGAGTAATCTGCCTTCCTGCAAGTCTTGTAATAATCCCAGAATTCAGGCCTGAGGTATGAGACTTTATATCCTTCCTCACAAGGTCAATTAACATTAATAATTCATTCTTCTCTAAGGCTTGCTATTTTACTGGCCTTAGTGATGTCTTGTGGCAATGACTTCTACATTTAATTAGGTGCTGCCTAGGAAATAACTTTATTTTAGTACTTCTGAGTAATCCAGTTCCATGGATGCATTTTGTCATAAGGCAGAGGGGCAGATGCACATGATAAAGATGATTTCTTCCGGTGTCAATCAAACCCTTCAACTTGCTCCTTAGTTACCTCCCAAATGGCTACAGGAAGGAAGTATCAGTTTAGAAAGGCTGTGATTCCTCTGTTTCCTTAGAGTTCAAAAGGGAGCTTGCTGCTTGGGGCTAATTCTTTAGTCAGAGATAGATGAGTCTTCCATCTAACATAGAATGGGAGTGGTGCTCAGTTCATTGGACCCGGAGGAAACTCCAGGCAAAATGGGACTGAGAAGTTTATTTCTACATTATTGTGAACCAATGGCTTGGAATTTGGTTCCCACTCACTTTAGGAACAAAACCAAGAGAAATTTAACTTGCATACGGGAGAGAAAAGGAAACTTGTTCCCAGGCAGGGTATGGGAAGCCCAAGTAGAGGAGCAGCTGCAAGCCTGCAAGGCTGGGACTGCTTTCAACTCACCAGCAGCCTCCAAACCTTCTGCAAACCAGGACCCTTGGGTGTTGGGACTGAGATTCCCAGAGTTTCCAAGCCTTTTACTTGAGACTAGCCTGCCTGGCAGACAGAAAAGGAGGCAGGGGTTTGTAAGCTCCATTGGAGCATGGAGCCAGAGCAACCAGAGATTTCGGGCTCTCTCCAGATGGGCAGTTGTGGTGCAGGGAAGCTGGACAGGACACATAGCAACAGACTTTGCTATCTTCCCAAATCTGTCCTCCCAGGATCGCCTTGTGATGAAGGGAAAGCATCTCCGAGTTTTCCTATGAGTTTTCCAGTCCTGCTGAAGCTGGCAGGGCAGGAGAGGCAGCACTGCCCACCCCTGGCAGAGGCAATGCGAAGCTTCTCTTCTCACTTCCCTAATAAACTTACCACAAAACCAGAGGTGTCCAACCCATCCTGTGAGCCTGAACTGACCACATATTTGCTGCTGCCCATTTCTGACAATGGCAGGAATTGCATGTAGGAGATACCAGAAACAAATTCCTGTCACATTATCATTAGCAATAATTAATAACACTGACACCAAAATACAGGAAAACATCAGCCATTCAAGACTCTTCTTTAGCTCTGTACCCACCTCTTTGCTGAGGTTGATCAGGGTACTTAAAGCTCCCAAATTTCAGCGGGCAAGCGTGCACATCCATTGGGAAGTCCTCCAGGTGCATGGGGCACTCTGCATGAATCGTTAGCCTACAAGACAAAACACAGGGTATGATCAGAAACACACTCCTGTGGAGGCTCCCACCCGGCCCTTCTGCCACAGTGTCTTTGACATGAGTCCATCAAAGGTGACAAAGGCCTCAGTGTGTTCACTCACCTCTGGGTCTCGAGGCAGAAGGCCATCACCTTTGGAGGGACCAGCAGGCACAGACCTGGCAATCTTTCCCAGTGTATAAACCCAGCCCTACTGACTGAGTTCATCTTTATCCACTCAGTGCAATCAGAGTATCTGCCAAAGCCCAAGTCTTCTATTTGTTTATGCACTGTGCACAAAGAGCTCATTAATGCCTGGGGCCAGGGGATGTCTCATGGACCATGCTTGAAAGCAGAGGGAAAGGGCTGCCAGGGAACATGGCCTGCTTTTCCTGGTGGTCTGGAAGGAGCTGAGGGCAGGCAGGTTGTTCAGTTAGGAAGCCACAGTGCTACTGGACTTGTGGAACAAAGTCAGTCAGACCCATGAAGTCCCTGCCACTTCAGCCAGCCAAAAGTCATCATGTTCACAGGTAACGCATGAAGGGAGCTGGCTTCACAGCCAAAAGGGGAAGCAAAACAGGCATTCCCCCTCTCAGGTCTTCTCCCTTGCTGAAACCTCTCTGCTTTGCCCCTGTGCATGCCAGAGTGTGCTGGCTCTAATTAGCAGATATTTAAGAGAGCTGTGGAATCAATCACCACTCAGGAGAGAGCCCACATCCCCTTCTGTTCCCCTCACCCCTCTGGCCTTCCTCACCACCTCCTGCTGCTGATGAAGGATCCTCAGCACCATATGCTTTGCGTAATGAAACATTGAAACGTCAAACCAAGAGGAATGTACCTCACTTTCTAGACAATTACCACTGCCCCTGCAGCACTGGGGTAAGGAGCCTGTTGCAGAAATTCTCACCTTTACCCCTTACCCTGGGCAAGGGAGCTTTATGGCCAGACAGCCGCAAAGTCTTGTTTCATTGCTCTGATGACCTGTTCAGGTCCAGGGATCTGAGCTCTGAAACATCATTATAAAGCCTAAAAGAGCATGTGAAAAATAGCCAGGCTGCCAGCAATCATACGATCCAGCTGTTGTATCCTTTGGCTCATCTGTCCCAGGCGCTAGCAATAACTTATGCAGAACTCTCTTGAAATCAAGCCCCAGCTCCTCGTGTTTTCACTCTGCTGGCACAATGGCACCAAAAGTGGAACATCCAGAACAGAAACCATGTTTTTCTCTTTTAAGTCACAGGAAGCCCTTTGAACTGCTCAACACAATGGCAAGAAGCGTGAATCAGGCTAAACATACCTCTCCCAGGGCTGACAGTACAACAAACCACTTCAGCTTCGTTCTCATGGTTACCAGGAGCTTAGCGAAGCCTTTGATGTGTCATTAGAGCCCCTGTCGTTACCTGCGTTGTGCTGCAGGATGAGCGAGAGTCTCAGTCCAATTTCTGGGACATAAATGTAATAATCCCTTGGTGCCTGTGTGGTACAGAAACATGACAGCACCCTGCACAGCAGAACTGACTTTGTTTATGCCAGGGATATTGCTTGGGTTTTGTCCTGACTTCTCCTCTAGGAGATTCATTAATAGGCACAGTCAGGCCAGATAGTGTTTATGGTTTAGGCTGTATGAATCTAGGTTAGGTTTAATTGCTGGGGTTTGAGCTTGAAAGCCAAATTGCTTCTAGGATCCTTGTGCTGGATCTGAAAGCACTGAATTCAGTTTGCATCCTCCCCCAGCCCCTGGAGATTTCAGCCCATGATGGCAGAAATGCAGTGAGATAAGGTGGTCTCTGAAGATTTCTCCCTCCTGGGACAGCTTCCTTACAAAAGCCTGCCTGCACAAAAGCAAGTCTGGAAACGCAGAGCATTTCTGCCTTTGGATCCACTCTGGAACCTGTAAGACAGGGAAAAGCAGCCTGTGCAAATTTCATCTTGCCTATTCATCTGCTTGCATGTTTAGCGTTTAGTTTTGGTCTGATTAGGTCTGTTGTCTAGGATCAGACCTGATGTGGGATGCAGCCAAATAGCTGCCAGTCCGTTCTACCCAGAGGAGCTAGTGCTGGGATGTCCCAGCTGCTGCTCTTGCAGAAAGGAGAATGATGGCTGTACCTCCATCGTGTGGAAGAACTCTGCAAGCTCCAGCTTACACCTCTCACAAGTTGCCTGGGGTTAAAGATTGAAACGACAACCCAAAAGCGTTTGCTGGGAGACACACTGTGAAACTGTGATTTCAAAAGGCAGCCTGGGGAACTCAAAGCCCTGAGCACGCTGCAGTAGGTACAGCACTTGTTATCTGGGGTTCCACAGCCCCAGAAGGACTGCACATGCCCTGGGTAACTTTACTCAGCTTTCCTTCCTGCTCTGCCTCTGCCTCACCCAGGGGTTCACCCACCGTCCTCCCCAAGTGCTCATGCACTGCCGCTAAGGACTTCACGTTGTCTTTAGCAATACAGGTTCCTGAGGCAAAGCCTTTGGGTATGCAGCTGAATGTGTCAGCCTGACAGTTAAAGAAAACATCCTTCAAGTGCATAGCTTGAGCACATATTGTCTTGGAACTGCTCTGACAATAACTACCAATCCTCAACAAGCCACTCTGACCGTGCCTGTGAAGAGCAGGAGAGCTCTTAAAAGCCTGGATTCACAGAGTTGAATCTCATCAGCATAGCATTAGCCTTTCACTATTTCCATATGCTTCAAGGCCAGGAAGAACCAGAACATTATCTATGTGCCCCACACAATTGTAGTCAGAGAGTACATCCAGAGATTGCAGCTGAGTTTTTGTCTGTATCTTATGTAAACCCACACACAGTTCCCAGTTTGTTGTACTCAGGTATGACACCAGAGCTTTGATGCCCTAGCTGGGCTTTTGTGAAATACTTGAGTCTTGTTTGAGCTCCACAAACAAGACTGCGATGTCAGGGCTAGATGACAATACCATGTTGCCCATGCCTTCTAAGGCAGCAGGAGCAACAGGGAAGAGGCAGAGGAATCAGTAATCCCGTTCATTCCTCGGCAGTGAGAAGGATGGGAATAGAGCAATGTAATTTTGTGCTGCGGTCACAAAGGCCATCTTGTTACCCAGCTGCTAATGCCCGAGCCAGTGATCAGATGCTTGCACCGTGATGTTGCACCAATCCCTGCCGTGACTAAAGGAAATCTCTGGATGCTCAGCTACAGCTGGTGTGTGACTCCTTGAAGCTCAGGTCAGTGATAAAGAGGCTCTCTCCGGGAGCTATAAATATTGTCACACAGGTGTAATTCCGCTGGATGCACGCGTCAGAGTTGCTGTTCCACCAGAGCAACTTCATCTATAAATGTAAGCCTTGACTAAGAGAAGTTGGCTTTCACAGCAGGATAAATAGGAAGAGACATGCCTCTAATTGCACATCAGCAGACCTGATCCCTTAAGGGTATTGGCTGGTACAAGGTAAAGGAGAAGGATGTGTCTCAGGAGTCAAACTGCATGGCAATGTACCAGTCTAGACTGAGCCTGCAGAGCATCACCTGGGCAGCCTTGTCAATGCAGGGGAAATCTGGCGCAGTCCAAACTCACTTCCTAGTCAGTAGAACAGACTGTGCCTCCTTGGGATTTGCACTTTTCTGGATGTCAGCTCTGTGGGGCTGAGATTGGCTTCATGGTCCTGCTCCTTCCCTTGAGAAGGACACGAGATGTCCCTGGGCATGTGGGAGAACGGCAAATGTGCCGCTTGGACATAAAACATGAGTCTCCTCTCAGCCCTTTCCTGGGAGGAGGTTTTGAAGCACTTAACAAGCAAGGGTGATTCTGTCATCATCATTGTTTAGCAGAGGAATTAAGATGTGAGTGCCTAGGAGTGGCAAAGCCAGGTAGGACATGGTCTCTGAGCCTCAGCCTGATGCACAGTCCTGGATGATGCAGTCTGTGTCCTTGCATCTTCCTCTCTGCACCCCATTAAAAGACCTGTTGTGACCTTGGGCAGGCATTTACGTCAGCAGCAGAGAGAAGGGCAAATATCAGATGTACCAGGACAGATATCCTGGATGTGTTGAACTGTAAACACAGAGGAGCCTTACTTTACCCCAACACACTGTCCTGTGCAGTGGACAGTGCTTTCCAGATGACCATCTGGCCACCCCTAACCACATCTCCATACATCAGGCCGGTCCAGTACTGCTCAGATCTTCACACACATCTGCACAGCAGCAGCCTGTGCTGGTGTAAGGAGCAGATCTCCATGCATTACAGCTCCTGGTACTGTGCCATACATGACAAAAGGCCTCGTATCCAATTCTCAACTCTTGGGTATCTCTGAGTGGGCTTTTCATTTCTTACAAAGCCTTAGAAGTAGATTTAAGGGGCACCTGCAAAGGGAGCTCAGATTCTCCTTTGTTCCCCCTTCTCTGGGAGACAGTGAAACTGAAGGATGAGTTGCATTTATCTAAAAAATCCATGACTCCATTTTCTTCAAGGAGCTCATTCCCAAGAGCCTCGTGATGCTGCTGCCATCCTGGCACCTGCCCAGTCCTAAGCAGAGAAGTAAATGCAATTCTTTCTCAGTCACACAAAACTTGCTGAGGCTAATGGCTCTTTGCTGAATAAAGAAGTGAAATGTGAAAAGCCCTGAAATTGAGTCCTTTTCTTGCTGTTTTATGCCAGTAGCTCCTATAATACTTTACAGTCAGACAAAGATAAAAACGGGGAGTGTTAGTCATCCACATGCAGGTCAGAGAGCCGGGAGCAGAACCGAGCCCTAAAGTCAAGTTGGACTTCTCCCTTCATTTACCCCATCTGCCTCAGTAACGTGAGATCAGTGATGTGTGGAGACCTAACCCCCCAGGGCACTGGCAGGATTAGCTCATATTTGAGAACTGCAGCACAAAAGCAGAACACTGTTTATCAATGTAGGCTGTAAAACTTGCTGATGCTATGTAGATTCACAGCCAGCTTAACTATGAAGAGATGAAATTCTGCCTGGTCCTCCGAAAACAGAGGTGAAAGTGCAGCATCTCAGCACCCAGAATCCATAGTGAAGCCTGTTATTAGTAGGATCAGCTTGAAGATAGAGGCAGAGAAAATAATTTATGAAAATAAAGCTTTACACCTTTCCAAAACCAGCTCAGTACCTTTCTTGTGCACCTATGAGCAGCTTGCTGTTTCATTTATAAGCCCATTTACTTTGGAAGGCAAATCAGTGCATCAACCCCAGGTGGCAAACAGTATTTACATGGGTGAAGACTTTACAAGCATACAGGAGTATCAGAATAGTTGCAGAACAAACATACAATTAACCCAAAGGCATTTCTCTTAATGTACTCCACCAATTGCAGCTTAGTGGTAGATGTATGTACCAGGGCTGTTCGTGAGAAATCTAGAGAAGATGACTGCCCAAGCATGGCTCCCCCAAGTGACTCATGTCTTAGAAGGAATGTCCCAGATGCTGGAGCTCACAGTGGGGCTGCACAGGCTGTATCACTGCCTGGGGTCTCATGCTGCAAGGCAACCTTGTGTTTGGGGTTCCCACTGAATGCTCAGTGATTTTTTCCTAATGATGTGCATTCATTACACAGATTTGGACTTTTGATTCCATGAAATAGGAAACACCCCCCCTCATTGTTCAAACAAGCCAGCTTGGTCTCATTAAATGTTTCAAATAGCTCTGGTGTAACATGCTGAACAAATTTAGCTGCTGGAGAATAACAAATTCTCCCATCCTAATGTTCCCCTATCAATGCTGAAAACCTGACTTCATATCTCATCAGAGCTCAGGAACAAAAATAAGCTGGCTGGTGCACCAACTCCACAAACTATAGATCCCAACACTTCTACCTCATCACATAAAAGAGAAAAATCAACATGAACAATGAGGAAAAAGCTACCTGTAAAAACATGCTTAAGTTGAGGATCAGTGATGCTACATAGATAGGAAGCAAGTATAGCAGCAAAGCAGCAGCATGAGACTTAAGTGTGTTAACAGATTCAGTGGAAGTCTGCACAAACCCTGCTGTAATGCAGGAGGGACCCTGAGGATGGGACCCTGAAGTCCCATCCTTGCCTGCATGTGCATATGGACCTAGAAGACCCTGGCCCAGGAGATACAAACTTACCTCATGGTGTACAGGAGGGTGCCATTGTCCACCAGGCGCAGCAGCTTGTTGGGTGTTGTCATGTTATGAGCAACAGATTTCTTCCCGTTGTGGAAGAAGGTATCAGGAGTCCAGATCTTACTGGCCAGCAGGTTGTTCAAGGGAAGTATTTTCATGGGACCATCAAACTTCAGCCTTTCATCTCTCCAGGATTGCCGGAAAAAGACATCAATAGTGTATTCCTTTGTGGAGAAAAGAGAGGAAAAAGAAGTCTTGTTTTACTCAGCTCTTCATTGCAAACAAGCTGTTTCAAGAAATTATACATCTCTTTGGTCATTGAGCTTGTGTTTGACCATTGACACTGTGTTTTAGCACACTTTGGTTGACATGAAGTGTGATGCAATAAGAAGTACGGATTAGTGGTAGCGGAGAAATCTGTGGAGGAGAGAGGTCCTTTACCACACTTTGTATAATGACTTACTTATGATGCCAGCATTTGTGTTTCAGTGTTTCTGATCATGGCAGAAATACTTCCTCCACTGGCCAATAGTTAGTTCTGGGGTAGCCCTAATGCATCACCACATTTATCCAGATGTTTCACGGGAGGAAGTGTCATGACACTGTCTTAATGTTATTTTGATCCCCAGACCACCTCTAGAAAAGCAACGAATCAAGGACCTCACAAACTTGCATTACAAGATCCCATGGCTTTACTTTTTTCCCTATTTTTTCCCCATTTTTTTCCCATTTTTTCCCCTTTTTCTTATTTATTTTCTTTTTCCTCTCTCCTTTTCTTCCCCTTTTTCTTTTTTTTCAGCTGGTGTAGAAACCCATTTCCCAGGCCAAATTCCAACTGGGGTAATTGGAAGTCATCTCACTGAGATGTGGCCGAGGCCAGCCCCTTGCTCGGTGCACGCAACCTCAGCAACCACTTGACCAAGCGCCAAAGGCACTACCAGCTCCGCAGCTACCCCAGGGCAAAATGAAACCCATCTGCCCAGTGCCTGGCATAAGGAGCTGCTGTTCCCTATGAGCCACCCCGTATCCTTTGAGGTTTCATGACACCTGAAGGAGTCTTTGCCTGTCAGTACGGGCTGCAGCACTGCTCACCTCTGCAGCACACACCTCCTCTTGTTAATGAAGGAGCTCATTAGCTCATGAGGCTTTCAGGGAGAGACAGGAGTTTCAGCCGATCTGTGTGTCCCAGCTGTTCTTCCCCTGCCGTTGCAGACTCATAGTCTTTATTTAAGGGCTCCTGGAGGCTGCAGGACCGACTAAACTTATCATTGTGAGTGATTTCTTTCCTGCAGCTCTTCTCAGCAGCATTTAAAAGCTGCTGCGCATCAGTTTCCTACAGGTCAGAGGAATTCCTACAGGTTTTGCAGCAGATGGCAGCTGAATGAAAGCATCTTGGTGAAGAAATTCATCCCTGCTCCCAGGCCACAGGGCCACTGCTGCTCAAATGTGAAGTTTCTGGAGCCTGGCTGGGGGAAGGAAAGAGAAGATCCTCCATTCCCACAGGCTCTGCCCTAGATAAGGTATTCTGCCCTTCATGGAAGTGATCTTCACTTTGTGGTTTTAAGCTCAGTTAAGGAATGAAACCAAAGGAATGAGCTTGTGTGCAGTCCCAGGAAGTAGGTTTGGGAAAGGTCTCTATCAGAAAAGCCAACTTATTCTTAACTCCCTGTTCCAATTAAACAAACAAACAAGCAAAACTTTCATAACAACTTCCCAGGGTCTCTTTTTCTTCTTTTATGCTAAGGAATTATTCCCAAAGAAAAATGAAATCATATTCAGATTCTTCCCCTCTTTTCTATACTTCTTTCCATCAGAGCATCATTCCCAAGTTACACCTTCCAAGAAGCACATTTTGTGCTACCTTATGCTCTTCTCCACCTTAGAGAAGCGATCAGAAACATCAAGACCTCATCTGTCTCCAGAGTCCATCCACCAAAGTATAAAACTCCCTTGAACTTGGTTTTTCCCTTTCAGTTTTCTGTGGGCTGAGGTAAAGCTGCAAGAGCTCAGTACCGAAGACTCAGGTGTGTGTCAAGTCCTACCAGGCTCTATTTTTCAAACCAAACTGAAAGAGAGATTAGAAGTCGCTTGGAGCATCTCAGGGAGAAGGTCTACACGTCCTCCTCCATGCTTCAAAACCAGCTGCTCTCCTCCGCTCCCCACAGCAGCTTTACCTGCCTCTCCTCCATCATCATAATTACAGTCTCTGTCTGCATCAAGACGTGCAGGAGCGGCTTTCCATCACAGTGAGTAATGGCTGTGGGAGGGCCGGGAGCAGGATCACCAGGCAGAGGAGACCAGGGAAGGAGGAACTTCCCCACTTCCCAGATGAAAGGAATCACTGAAGAAAAGCATGATCTCTCCATGCCTCCTGAAGTTTCTCTTTCTCATGTTTCTGAATGCATTTAGTGCCAGAATGGCAGGCTAAAACACATTTGCTATGCATTTGTAAAATACATGGAACTAAAGCACACGAAGTGGAAATAATTTATTATTCTTTAACTATCTTCCTGATTTCAAATTCATTTTGTCAAATCACATTGCAGAGAACACCTTCCTCTCTTCGATACCTCATATTTCTTCTTCACAGTTCATTATACACACTCCCTTAATCAAATATGCTCCACCTTGGAAGTAATTATCAGATACTCCCCAAGGGCTAAGATTGCTGAATATATTATGGGTCTCTGCTGTGGTGGGAAAGCAAACGAGATGGAGAGGGAACTGAGATGAGATTAATGCTCTTGGCTACACTGATGTGAACTCCTAACTCTGGAGGGAGTGGTCTTTCCAAAGATCATCCAGCTCATTTTCCTGACCCTGCTGCTGACAGCAACGCCTGCTCCTTTCCCAAAGTGTGCTTCCTCCGAGGCCAGGACTGCCCAGAGCTGCTCTGGGCTATGCCAGCACCAGGTCATGTCTGGGACTGGATGTGCAGGATCCTCTCAGTCCTGAAGGCACAGCCAACTCTGTGCGCCTGGGCAGGCAGCGTGTGGAATGTAAGCTGCAAGAAACGCTCTTGAGAAAGCTCACTATTAATTATGCTCCACAGTCCTGTTTTAATTAGGAGACAAACCGTTGTGGGAATACAAGCCTAAATTCAGACCTCAGGCCTTTTCATTAAGAATTTTCCCCGAACATGTCAAAATATTGCAATCAGTTCACTCTTTTTCTTTTTTTCTTTCTTTTGCCTCTCTTATAGTTCAAGCACGAAGGACACTTCAATGGTGAACTGCTCTCTTCTGGCACCACCAGCAAAACAGCCCAGATCCTGACATCTTCCCCTCTTCCCAGGTAGCACCCTCCTTCCTCTACACAGTCAGGTCAAGGAAAGCTGGCCACAGTGTAGGTGTTTGTCAAGGCATGTAATAGGTGGTGCATGCTACACACAGGTCTTGGTCCTGGGGGCAGACCTCCCCATTTCATTAGGTTGCACTTGCAAGAAAGAAAAAGACCAAAACTGCAATGTGTGCTTGAGTGTTACAAAGGCATTGACCCTCAAAGGTTGGGTTCTGAAAGACCAAAAGCATCGAGAAACAACCCTCGTCTACCACCTGCATTTCTGGCCTTCCAGAAGATGATGAGGAGCACTCGTGCCTGGGCAGACAGCTGGGATGCTTGTTCGCGTTCTTGTCAGTTAGGAAAATCCCACTTTTGCTCAGATTGTTCATGGATGAGGATGGGACATGTCCGCTGATGCTGCAGAGGAAATCATCGCCCCCCATGAGGCAACCAGCCAGTGGCACCTACCATATCCGTGTCTGAGACAGGGCCGAAACTCGTCACGTAAATGTCTGTCTTGACTTCAGTTACACTGTCTGGGACAAAAAACAAGAGAAAAGAGGGGGAAAAAGGCAATTAGAAAACTGAATTTGCTTGTACAAGGAAAGGGTTTGGTTGTGTTATGTGGTGGGTTTTCCTGCCAGGCGCCTCTCTGGTGAGCCCTCAGCAAGCTGGCATCCTGCTCTCTGCTGTGCCCTGAACAATGGCCAATTTTATCACTCCTAATTGGGCAAATTAATCTCTGATGCAGCTCTGCTCCCTTTCATGCTTACACTGAGGATGAATATGCCCTGCACAGCCAGACAATGCATATTTACAAATTGTATGTGTCTACATGATACATAACACGGTACAGAGCCACTCATTTTCAATACAGAGGTAAGCCTTGATGCTTTGAAATGCCTTTTAATCTGAAATCCCTTTGTGTCTCCCAGCCTGATAAACAGCCTAGCAATGTACCAGCGGTTTCAGGAAACCCTGGGTTTGTTACAGCTTCAGGCTTATCTGTATGTAAAAAAGAATCAATATTCTGATTGCCTTTCACTACCATCGTGCTTGCTGCTCTCCTAAAAGCCTTGCTCTGGTGAGTGACTGCTCTTGCAAAGCTGCTGCTCGCCTGCATCACACTCTCCCCTGCATCCCAGCATGTGCCGCCCTCATGGATGCTGAACAGCAGCCTCCCTGCCCCGGTCAAACTGCAGAGCCCCAGGTCCTACCCCAAGTGCTAAAACCCAGGCGAAACCTTAATCACAGGCCTTCAGGTAAAGATAAACTGAAGTGCTTTGCAAAGCACAGCCACCAGCGTGTGTGCTGAACAGCACATACAGCTCTCGCTCTTGACTTCATTACAATTTTGGCATGTTTCCTAATTGAAATCTCTGCTGCTGTCCCATTTTGCAGGGAAATCAAGGCACAGTGAGTTGCCAGATTCCTACACTCTGCCCACTAGGTTGTACTGAAAAAATGATGGATGAGGTGCATTGACTTTACCATAAATCCTCACCACTTTAGGGATAGTTCATGCCATTGTGTTCCTTCTGCATTGCATTAGCTGGCTCAGAGCTGCTTTCCCAATGAAAGAGCCAATTTAGAGCCCCAAAGAATTCATGGTTTATGCACATTACCTCATTTTAGCCACTGCAGCAGCTTTGCAAGTAGCCTGGATGGCCCGTTGCTCAATTCAGTTAAGGAAACCCTTCTGTCCCCTGACAGTTATTTTGCAGTACTATGAAGCTTAGTTTTGTGCTTCAAAGTTTTGTATCCAAAAATAAGATAATGCATTCTGGCAGGGTTTTCTCCTTAATGGCTAAAATATACATATACATGCCTTTAGTTATTATGGCTGGAAAGCTTCTGACGCAGCCTTTGGCTGATATTACTGTGCTATATAAGTAACCCTTGATCTCGTCTTGATGTGATAAAAAGGAGGTTAAAGAGAAATATGTATGCGGTACACTTTCTGAAACACCCAGAAGCCGACAAGACATCATCCTGAACAAAATTAGTTACTTCTGAAAGACTTAAAACACTCAGGGTATTCTCTCCATCTCCAAACAAGTCCCAAAATGAGATACACAGCAGACAAGAACATTTAGTGAAGCGAAGCTCTTTCTGCTAACACATGCAGTGAGAGAAAGCTAATTATGTTTTAGAGAAAACACAAACTCTCTCTCCCTTCCCCTCCTCCCTTCTTGGCATTCAGTTTGCCCAAGATAATAATCTGCAGCCATGGTTATCAGATCAGGATCCATGGTTGTCCATGGCCAGTGAAGCCAGTTCTTGTGAGGTGCAGGAGTTGACCACTGCACCTGAGGGGGCAGAGGGATCCACGACAGGACCCATGCTTTACAGAGCGATCCTTGGGATCCAAGGGAAGGGATTCAGGAAACGATGAGGAAGTAAAAAGGCAGAACTAGTTTTGGGCATCTTTTGATACGATGCTGCTATCTTTAGCTGAGCCTTTATGTACGTACCCTGCTGTCACAGAGCTTGAGAGACCCTTTACCACCCCTTCAATCAATTGGCAAATACAATCAAAGATAATGGCATTAATAAATGCCATTAATTTACTAATTACATCCCAAGTCTGAAGAGGATCCTCATTTCCAGACTGCAGTTGTACCCCCTGGGCCAGGCCATGCAAACCCGCTGAACTCCATAGGACCCTTTTGTAGGACCTGTCATGGCAAAAGCCAGGCTGAACTTTGCCTATTAATATGTGCTACTAAGGGCAGGATTGGGTTGGGATCCGAAGGGATTTCTGAAATTCAATCATTGCTGCGCAAGTAGATTTCAGCAGAGCTGGGAAATCCAGAGATAAGTAAAACATCAGCAGAACAGAGCAAGCTCCAGCCTCAGAAACATGCTTCCTTTGTGATCCTACAGCCAAAGAGCATCTGCACTGCTTGCAGCTCTGCTTGAGCTCATCAGCTCTGTATTAGTGAGGTGATCTCCTCCAGAGAAATCAGGAGCTCCCCAGCTGGCCTCCCCTCTCCTAACCCTCACACCTACACATCCGGAGCCTAAACAAGAAGAAACTGCATCTACTGCAGCAAGAGCAAGGTAGAGAGGAGCATCTCCTGCCTCTGCTCAGAGACATGGCAGGGAAATCCTCATCCTTCTCCATCCACAGCCACTCTCACTGCAGCTTGGTTGTCTTGCCCAATTCTCACTAAAGATTTAATAGTTACGGACTGTACAGTAGAGAATTAGGCACTTTCCCTGGACCTGCTGAGGAACATTAAATGGCATTTTCTTCTCCTAGCATCATCCTTCTCTGTGACTCAAAGACATGCACAAGTGAGTTGAGCATTCAAGCCTGCTGGGGTGGCAGGCAGATGCTGCCAGTCCTGTTTTATAAGTGGGGAAACAAAAACAGGAGAGACTTGTTTCAGGTGGGAAGCTGGAGTGGAGCATGGACCAGAGCCCACCTCTGGCTGCCGCAGGGAATGGTGCATTGCTGAGTCTCACTGTGCCCCAAGTTGCTGCCACCTGGAGACTGTCACAAACCAAGAGATTTTCAGGTTCAGTGTTTAAATATGGGCAGAATTTAGAGACCCAAAGGGCATGCCATGCTCCCAAGCCATTTGTCTGAGGCTGATTCCTTTTTCCCTTTTATAGGCTCAGTTTATCTCCAAGCTTCAGCACAGCTTTCATTCTAAAACCATCTGGAGCAAGCGTGTGAGCAGGAACAAGGTGCTGCAGGTCAATCAGAGCCGTCACTCTCCCAACACAGCCCAAAGCCCAGTCTCTGCCAGGCAATGTTGCCTTGCTCCTGCCTGCAGAAATCCCCCACAGCTGGGCAGATCTGCAATGCAAATGTACAACAAAAGCTGTAACATCCCTTCCCACAGTGTTACCATGGCACTCCCTACACCTGCCCGCGCTTTAAAAGCTACCCCTCTCCTCCAACAATTCGCTATGCCAGATCTAGCTGCTGGAGCAGGTGATAAACATCCCTATTAGCTCTGCAGAGGGCAGATCCTGCCACCAGGATCCCACACCAGCAGCATCAATTGCTTCCCTTGTGCACACAGAAGGTGTAAAGCAGCAGTTGTTGCTGCTGAGGTGCTTCAGGGTTTCCATTTCATCCTCCCTTCCCTACTCCAAGTCCCCACGTCCCATCTTCCTGGCCCTGGCTCAAGGCAGACATCCCCTCTTCCCGCAATCTCCCTTTTAAGTGCTCGTGACTCCCTGCACCCGTGAGGAGATAGCTATTATTTACACAATGACGGAGTGCTATTTTTACTTGCTTCTTGGAAGCACTAGGAGCATTAGCAGAGCTGGAATACAAATCACACTGCCTCGCTGCCTCTCCCCTCGCCAGCTGTGGATGGTAGGGCTGCCTCTACAAGTGATTATGAGAGGCGGGGGGCACAGGGGGCTGAGGAGGCTCTTATAAACCATCCCGCTGCACTCATCAAGTGCTGTTTATTTAAGAATCTCAGCTGTAACATAATCGACTTGGCCGATTGTGTTTCAGCTCTTGAGGTTTGTGGATGTGCTGAACACAGTCACGTTTCCCAGGCAGGGGTTCCCAGAGGCTATGCCGCAAGCTGGCACAAATGATGTGCCTGCATCCGAGCGCTGGAGGCTCCCAAACCATGTGCACTATTAAAACAGGGGCAAAGCCACTGCGGCTTCATGCAGGGGATTCCTGGCTGCTGTGCTGACGTCAGAGAGGCTGCACAGCCTTATCTTGGAGATGAGCTGGATAAGGGAAGTGATGGGGACCTCCTGGAGTCTGTGCTCCTTGTGGCAGTGCTCCAGCTCTGCCCCGGGGATGTGCAGGGACCTGAGGATGCTTCGAGGCAATGAGCCCATCTGTACTGGTGTTTGTGTGTGTGATAGCATGGCTGAGACTAGAAAGGAGGACAGTGCTGTTCAGGCTTTTCTGCACCCAGGGGTTCAAACCCTCAATCTGCCCCAGGCCAGCTCCTAGAGGTAGATGTTTCCACACTGGGCTCCCTATAACCTGCGCTGGATTCCAGCCAGCTCAAAATCTTATCTCCAAACTAAAAAGTGTATTAACAGATTGATGATACCCCTTAACACCCTCCTAAACTGCAAACGCATTTAGTCTCAGCTCAAGAGTTTCTCAATTTGATGAGATCCCCTTATTTCAGTGATCATTTTCCAAGGACCTATCCAGTGTCCCATCAAATGCACAATATCCTTTGGTAAGGACTCCCACTAGCCTGCGGTGAGGGTAGCGTCACTGTGAGGAGAGCAGGGATGCTCCATAGCTCTTTCCCAAACACAAAGCAAACACACTGGACAGGATGGTGCTTTACAGCTGACCCAGCATCCCTGAGAAGGGAAACATAAGAAATTGGTTTGTACTACCAAATCCCACCTCGTGCCTTCTCCCAAATCCCTGCCATGCCTATTAATAAGCAGCATAAGGTAGGTTGTGCGGCTGTAAATGGAAGCTTTTTGGGTGTTTCATTCTTCGGTTTCTCAGCCTTTCACTGGGGGGACTTAATTTTCCTTCCAATTTTAGCCTCTGTAACAAAAGAGGCTTCTGTGACCTTTAGTACATGCCGCATGAGCCCACTGGAGCCGAGCTGCACCACAATCCAAGGCAGCCTTTGCCTTTGGAGGTGGCACAGTGCAGCCCCCAGCCAGAAACTCCATCCTCTGTTCCCTCCTCTCTGACAGCTTCAGTTCCATCACACCAGGGCTGCTGCCTTTGCTTTCCTCCCTACCTTGCCAAGTCCCTACCTTGGTTTCTCAGGTGATCCTTTAACCTGTGGTGCTATCTTTTTTTGGGAACTGGGAGCCCAGTTGTGTCTCCTTTAAGTGAGCACAGAGGCATTGAAGAACGAAGGGCACATCTCTGGATGGGTCGCATGCAGTATCCTCTCTGTGACTTTGCCCTTGGGACTGCCATGCCAGTACTGGGAGAGGGGTAGGTGCCTGAGGGGAGTGGGTAACCTTGCCTCTCCCCATAACCTCCCTTGAAAGAGCTGCAGAAATGGAGACACATCATTTTCTACATCACCATCCACACACAAGAAACCCCTGATGTAGCTTCACTGCTGCTCTCCTGCCGTGGGGCCATCGAGGCTCTCACATATGATGCTTTTGTTGCATTTTTTGCTAGGGAGCTCAGAAATAGAAGAAAACATCTCCATGAACATCACTGCAGTGCAGTTAATGCCTCGTAGGCTTGCCCAGCCCAGCCAGGGGATAAAGCTGACTCCAAGGACATAGACTGATGGAGCTCCTGCCACCCGAACGCCACAAAGCAGCATGAGCTATTGCTAATGTCAGGACCACAAACATCCTTACTGCACCTGGGATGCTTTCACACCAAGTATCCTGGGAGAAAAGGCTGTGCATGGGTCAGGAGAGGAAGGCTGGGGAACAGAGATAGCAAAGAAACCCAAGGAGGTATTGGCATTTCCTCCAGCATCTGTGAAAGGGAGAGTAGAGCTGGAGTGCAGATTGATCTGGGCAGGTCTCAGCACCACCCCTTCTCTCTCCTCAATTGATTTTGACTTGAGGTTCTTAGACAACATACAGAGAGGTCACAGTCAACCTCTTCAAACTCCCATTCCAAAGTGAAAATACGTATTAGCTTGCCTTTTAGTGACTCAGATCCTTGAATATGAGATTATTTGTTCAAAAGCAAAAGCCAAGTCTCATATCACAGACATTCACCCATGCTTGACAAGTTCAGCCTTAGGCATCTTGCCCAAAAGTGGACAGCAGCATGAGTATGTTCTTCTTAGAAGAAGAATAAGCTAGAACATACACAGGGTCTCTTGGTCCTGTCAGCAGCCTTCCTTACATAGGAATAAATTGTAACAGCCTCCATATATAGAACTGAAGCAGCTCAAATCAGTAAGAAGCAAAGGCTTTTTGGTAGGTCACTACACAGCCCACAGAAGTCAATGCTGAATGGTAGTGGTGATGGCCAAGTGTCACTAGGAGGGCTGGCAGTTGGCCCAGTCTTTCACAGGGCAGACAGAGCAAACAGCAGCATCAGGTTTAATTCCCCAAACTTCCTTAAACAGCAACATGTCTCCAGGAAAATGCACTTGGGCAGAAGCATCAAGACACAACACAGACCTCATTGGCCCATTTTGTCTATGGGGAAGAGTAACCCCAGAGTTAAGTCAGCACACCCTGACTGACTCTGATGGTACCTGCCTTTCTCTTGTGAGCATAAAGATGAGGGTGACCAGGGACCCATGGATGAAGGCTGCCCTTAGCCTCCTGCTTCTACGTGGGACAGCATGGTTAAAGATGACAGGATGCTCATCCACTGCAAAGTGGGGTCAGACAGGGACATAACACTGGGAAATTTGTACTCCACAGAATAAACCACATAGTAAGGAAAGAAACAATACAAATGTCTGAAACAAATGCCTTATCTCAGCAAAACCAGGGGTGAGTAAAAGCCTGCAGGGGGTTGTAAGCAAGACCTTTGGATCAGATCCTTATCTAGCTGTGCCTATGTGTCAGAAACTATTTGTCTAATGCAGCTTTGCTGGGCTATTTGCTTGCTTGCAGAAGTGGTCTCCCTGTCTTACTTGTAAAACTGAAATAACTCAGTCCGTGTAACAGATATGACCACCTCAGTTACACTCCCAGTGACTTCTGCAAGGTGATGATCAAAAAGGCATCACATTTACACAGGAAACAAGGCTATCTGCTGCTCTCCATGAAAGCATCCATTTTCACAGGAACTGGCTTATTCCCCACTGCTGCTGCTCAAATCCCCTGGGACTGCCAGCACTTTCTGTACAGCCAGTTCCCAAGTTGCTGCTCTGTGAGCCACAGTGATTAATAGCTACCTTCTCTCCAGTGTGATAGTACATCAATGTCTACAATTGCAAGTTCTCCAGCCAGACTAGAGAGAAGTCAGCAAATCTGTAAACACAGATATGCATGTGCTATCACTTCAGCTGTGTCCTCTCTCCTTTCTCCCCCCAGCTTGGATATTTCGGCATAGGGGAGCAAGAAGTCCTAAAGAATTTCAGGGTCTCAAGAGACAGCAAAACCACTCACACATGATAAGAGAGATCAGCATGGTCTACAATTACACGTGCTTAATTTCTTAGCTCAGATGAAGTGAGATGTTGCCTGTCAAATCCCTCAAAGAGACAGCCTGCTGCCCTGGCTCTCTTTCTCAGCACGGCCATGGGAGAGCTGATGCAATGAAGAGATTTATTCCCTGTCTCACACAGCATGCCGCATATGCAGCTTTCTAACACGGCTGCATCCAGAGTCCTCTGCAGAAACTAGATGCAGGACCATGAAATGACCCAATTATCACTTGAGCATGGCTTGTCTAGGATTTATGGCACACTAATGCCTAGATGGATGTCTAATTCCTAGGTGATCCCTGAGGCAGAAGTTGCCTGGAGCACAAACTCCTTGAGGAAAGATCAGCTCAGTTCTTGGAATGAAAAAAAAACCCTAAGCTGTCTCCAAATGCACATGTGTTCTGATACGGGTCTGAGCTCTCCCCACGCACCTCCCGTATGAAGATAGGCTGAGGAAGTTGGGGCTGTTCAGCCTGGAGAAGAGAAGGATGCGTGGAGACCTCACAGCAGCCTTCCAGTATCTGAAGGGTGCCTATAAGGATGCTGGGGAGGGACTCTTCATCAGGGACTGTACTGATAGGACAAGGGGTAACGGGTTAAAACTTAAACAGGGGAAGTTTAGATTGGATATGAGGAAGAAGTTCTTTACCGTTAGGGTGGTGAGGCACTGGAATGGGTTGCCCAGGGAAGCTGTGAATGCTCCATCCCTGGCGGTGTTCAAGGCCAG
>JANHGB010022713.1:0-22540 GCA_026283785.1 Coracopsis vasa
TTCACCGGGAGGGAGGAGCCTTGAAACCGACGCCGAACTTTCCTGCGTAAGGGACCGTCTCCCAACGCCTCACCCGGGGGCGGGCGCAGGGCTGCCCCGTGCCGCGCACAAAGGCGGTGGCGGCGGAGGAAGGGGAGGGATGGGGGAAAGAGGGGCCCTGTGGCAGGGGGGCTGTGATGAGGGTGTCGGGGCGGACCGTGCATTTTCGGTCGGCACCGCGTCGGTCACGGCTGTCCCTGGGGGCGGGTTTGGGTTCCCCGGTGGTGACGATAGTTGAGGCCACTGAAGTGCGCGTCCCGGCGGAGCTCAGGGTTCTCCCCCGGCGGAAGAGCAGGGGTGTTCGTTGCGGCCCCCTTCCCAGCCGGGAAGGGCTGGGGGTTGGGGAGGGCGATATTTGTCCCAAAGCGAAGGGCAGGGTTGGCGGGGGCCGAAGTGGGGGGAGAGTCGGGGAAGGGGGTGCAGTGGGCAGCCACGAGCATCTTCGAGGGACCAAGGTGCAGAGGACGGGTTTACGGCAGTAACTTTGGGCGCGGGCAGAAGAGGCAGCAGTTTGAAGGCAGAGACCGCGAGGGTACCTACCACTGACACGCGCAACCGGTGATGTGGGAGTGGTCCAAACTCGCCTCCAGAGACGCCTGAAGTACCTCGCTACTGAGTTACTGTGATTATTTTATGTGCGACTTTCTCCTGTCACTTTTACAGCAGCAGCCTGAGACATGAAAATCGTCTCAACAGGGCTTTCAGATTCCCGTTCCTTCCTCTGCCCAGTGGGCAGCTGTTCCAGCTGCATGCAAGATGAATGCTTCATGATTTGTGAATACCTCCCATCAGGTTCTTGAAACACTTGCTATATTCTGGGGAGGGGGTGAGTAGGCACACAGTGATCGCCAGCAGTGGTCATCTCTGCACGTCTAAAGCCTCACTGCGCACACAGAACGGAGGTCCTGTTGGAGCATTCCCAAAAGCATCGCTTGGAAAAATGATGGAGGCTGAATGGGGGATTTACTGTACTTGGTGGAATTCAGTAAGAATAATAAACTGTGCCCCTGGAGAGCAGGAGGAGGAGAATCCCACCACATTCTCCAAACGTGCAGTAACCAAGCCACTGTGACATGCACCTGAATGTCCTCATATTTGTCTGAAACTTCTCTGGCCGGCTGTCTTCCTTCGCTGCAGTGTGCTCCCACCCTTTCCATGTTATTCCCTAATGAGCTGCAAAAATCCATTAGGAGTACAACAAGCCCAGCATTTATATCTGGCTGTCATAGGTGGCAAGGGTTAATAAAAGACATCCATATTTCTTGGATAGCTACAGATAAAATTTGGACCTTGCTATTTAGGCCACTTTCTTCCTCCCAGCAGTGCTGTCCCACATTCAAACTAATTAATAGCAGGATCTATGCTGTGCAACGACGGCAGGAGCAGGATCATGTTTAGAAATGGTACAATCTTAAATGTGCCAATTGCTGATGTCCTCGTTTACTGAGGCTTATAGAGTTCTGTGAAGAACTCTCTTCTCAGAGGACTGCAGTTCAAAATGATATGCACAAATTATAATCTTTTTCCATCTTTTGCTGAAAAAAAAGTGATTCCTTGCATATTGTATGTACAGTTTGAAGCTACAGATTTTCTTCTTCACATCTACATCAGTAATTAAAATTCCTATCTCCTTTCTAGCGCAAAACTTAATTTATATTCAGCCCTAAATTACAGTATTGTTTTCCTATTCATCCTAAAACAATTGAACACTGGATCTTTAGATAGGAACAAGTATTACACATGCTGTTTGTCATAGAAGATGAGAGTGAATTTCTAACTAGTCTCAGGAAGCATCCATGGCTTTCTGCCTGTGGTCTTCAGACCTGGGGATGCATCACGCAATCCAGGAAAGGTAATTAAGACACCTAAGTCCATCATCACTTGGCTGAAATTGAGTCTTTGGGGTCTGCATTTGAAGTATTTAGAAATACTTCCAAAACTGGGAAACACTGCAAAGTCACTGTTCTAAGTTGCTGTGTGCAAAAAAGCCAGAAGATTGTTCTAGGAGAAAGATCAGTGTATACAGGACAAGGTTTGCATATGTCGATAATAGCTTTTTTCAGACCAACTGGTATAGAAGGCAAAGCAGACAGCTCTCTGGGCTATTTCTTTTGTTCTGAAGCAGTAACTACTAAAGCTAAATGCAACTTGAGAATAACTGCTTAGAGTTTAGATGGGGATGTATCAATGAAATCAGCTCAGACAGAAAAAGTGGAAATGGGAATAGGAATGGAGGGAGTGTTGTGGGGGAAAGAATGAGGGCCGAGAGCTGGTCAGTTCAGGTAAGTTCCTAGGACTCACTGGTTTTAACTGTTTATGATTTTTCACATAACAGAGGAAAATCCTTTGTGGAAAGAATCTTCCCAGAAGCACTTGTCCTACATTTCAAGCACCCCAAACCACAAAACTCATCATTAGAAGTATAATGCTCTGTGGTCCAAAACACCACATCAGTTAAAACTGTGCCCGAGCAAGAAATGCAAGATGTGTTGATGCCCATCCGCTACTACAGCAATGAACACCCCCCACCATCAAACCACCATCATCCTCCAGTCTTACTTTGCAGTTCCAGGACCGTAATGTACTTCACCTTGTGCACACTGCCTTCCTGGTAGCTTTGCTGCTGAAAATGACCACACAGCACCAGCATAAACTCCCAGAGACCCTGTTCACAGACCAAACCACTGTGCTGTTGGTAAGGGAGTGTTTCTTATAAAACAGAACATTCTCACTCTCTCCTTTCAGACCTGATCCTTAAGGGAAACTACAGAACTTGTCCCACAGAAGCGAGCATGGGAACTAGATCTCCTAACTCCACCCAACACCCCAAACCTGGGACACAATAGAGATGCTGGTCTGATAGTACATTATCATTTCCTTCTGCTTCCACTCCCCCACGCTTATCTCTCTCCAGATCAACAGTCTGTAAGGTAATTGTCTCACCTTTTTGCTTAGCTAATAAATGCCCCCCTTTCTCCCATCCTTAACATTATTAACATCATTAATGCCTTCTCTGTTGTAAAGCTACAATCTTCTTCCTTTCAGAGGTGTCTTAATATGTATATTAGTAAATGTTAAGCAATTGTTCGTAGCTGAAACCTGCCATTTCTAACCCAAATAAAAGTTTATATGACCAAAAGTTTGTCTCATTTTTCCACCTATGTATCTCGGTCTAATAAAAAATACTACTTCTCAGGGTAACCCCCGTACTGCACATCTTATCCACAAGAGACTACCACTGCCTTGTTCTTTTAATGATTCCTTAGATATCTACTACAGGTGACTTGGAGAGAGGAGACTGGACTGGATGCCACCTTTGCTTGGGTCAGTACAACAGTAATCATGTTCTTACAGTGTGTTCTTTAAAATACAGACACTCTTCCTTGCCAGGGAAATACAATTTTGCATTCTAAAAGAAACCAAAATTTGAGCATTAAAATAGTACCCTAAAAGGAATTTCAATTCTACTTCAAAACTATGTGCTCATATTACTTGTTACAATAGCCACTCTGGCAGGTGGGAAGAGTTTTGTCCTTGTGTGTTATATACCAGTAGCATCCTCACTCTGCTGCTGTCCTCAGGGTGCTGTTTTGTACTGATTTTACTTGTTACAGGAAATGGGGGACACAAATCTTCAGCCAAAAAAGATTTGCAGCTATCTAAACCTTTAATTTTGGAAAGAAACAAAGCAGAAAGTAGTTACAGTATTTTCTTATTTTCCTCTAAGTGACTGGCAGAAATAAGTTAGAATGAATGCTTCCTTTCCACAACACTTAGGGAAAACTTGTTTCTCTAGAAGGGCTCCTATACACTACAAACTATATTTGTAGCAGGGCTAGTGACCACACAGATGAATAAAATCTGAACACAGATAATAACATAAATGCATGTTTGTCCATCAAATTAAAGCAAAAGTTATGCTCAGATAATGAGCTTTTTAGTTGAGTCAAGATTTCATTACTTAAATGTCAAATAAGGATTTAAAAGTAAGATCATAATAAAGTGGGACAAGTTAAAAGTAGATTTTTTTCTCATGTTGAGCATGAATCTTGGCTGATAGCAGTTAATACTTTTGGGGGGCAGGGACATTAGTTCTGGATGGAAAGAAAGGATTTTTGGTAGCTCAGTAGAGGGAGGGATTCAAGTATGTAATCTGTGGTGGTCAGCAATGTATATACTAAATTCATGAAGTCTCTTGGAGTGAGCTAGAGGATTCCAGATGAGACAAGTACAGGTCCACAGCTCAGGTGGGTTGGCTCTCACTGCTGGCAGTACACATCACATCAAGTAATGCTTGTTGAAAAATCAGTACAAAGAGTGTAAATGCAGTGAAATGAAGAAGAGGTAATAACAGTGTTGTATATCTTAAATTTTAAGATGAAATAAGGTACCCCCTTACGTTGCCATATTAAAGCTACCATATATTTCTCGTGCTAAAATCCTTAATCCAGATAATATGCACTCATTAAACTGAGTTGTTTGACCCTAGAAGCTGACACACAGGTCTACAGACCAAAATTCTGGAGAGAAGATGTCTGGACAAGGCTCCCGAGCAGCTTTTACAGTTGCACAGTAATATATTTTTCACTTTGCAACATGCCAATGACACAGCCATCTGCCCCAGGGCCATGGGCCATAGCATCTCATGGATTTAGTTCTGCCGTAAGAAAAAAACCCTTAAAATTTAAAAGCCTATCTTGGACATTGACTGCTTCTTGGAACACCTAGAAAACTCTTGGAAGTATGCCTGTGCTGGCAAAAATAACAAACGCATGCAGTGACTGGCAAAGAAAACCAGTAGGAGCTGACCATGAACCCTAGGCAATGGTGCAGTCAGCAGCCTATTTTCCTCAGTGAAGGGTCTCAAGGCTGTACAGCCAAGTGCTCAGAAAGTCATTGCTGAATCACAGAATCCTAGAATGGTTTGGATTGGAAGAGAGCTTAAAGATCACCAGGGTCCAACTCCCCTGCCATGGGCAGGGACACCTTCCACTAGACCAGGTTGCTCAAGGCCCCATCCAACCTGTCCTTGAACTGCCAGGGATGGGGAAGCCACAGCTTCTCTGGGCAGCCTGTTCCAATGTCTCACCACCCTCATAGTGAAGAATTGCTTCCTAATATCTAACCTAAATCTCTCCTCTTTCAGTTTAAAGACATTCCCCCTTATCCTGTCACTACATGCCCTTGTAAAAAGTCCCTCTCCAGATTTCTTGGAGTCCCCTTTTAGGCACTGGAAGCTGCTCTAAGGTCTCCCTGGAAGCCTGTGTTTCTCCAGGCTGAAGAACCCCAACTCCTTCAGCCTGTCTTCGTAGGAGAGGTGCTCCAGCCTCTGATCATCTTTGTGGCCCTTCTCTGGACCTTCTCCAACAGATCCATACCCTTCTGATGCTGGTGCCCCAGAGCTGAATGCAGTACTCCAGGTGCAGAGGCAGTGGTTATTAACAGGCATTTGACAAGATACCAAGTAATTCTCTTGCCATTGAGTAGCCCAGGTCATCTTACCCTCAAATTCATCCCAGATGCCTTTATAAGTGCCTTTCATTAATTGGCTGTATTAGTCTGCGATTGTCAGTTTAGGTAAAAATTGTACTTTTATTTGTATTTTGGGGTTGTGGGAATAAGAGAAATAGAATGGAAATGTAGCTGTAGCCACTGAAGTCAGTGGTAATTTACTCCTGCTGTGTGATACCTATTGTAACACAAACTCTTACCACATAGCATGGGCTAGGAATAAAGGGCAAGCTATGACTAACACTCATGTAAGTTAGCCCCCCAGAACAGTGATTTTATATGCTTTAAAGAGGCACAAGGAAAAATGGTATGTGCAAAGCAGACTACAAAGAGTCTCTTCCTCCCAATACCCACTGCATTTTTGCCTTAATGCTGTTTATTCAAGATAGATTGAGTATGTGGAGATTTGATTTGGTTTTCTTTTCTATTCAGAAGAAATGTAGATGATCCCTTGCAAATTAAAGCCGTATGTTGCTTGCCTTCCCTGACATGTTCTGCGCTGGGGTGAGAGGCGCAGGGGCTGCAGCCTGGCTGCTGCTGCCAGAAGTTTTCCGGAGAACAAGAAAAAGTCACAACTCTTAAAAGGGCAATTGCAGATCACAGATCATTTTGTTCAGAGAGAATGCGAACATTTTTACTCTCTTTTTACTTCCCTTTCTTGAGTGAGCTCTTCTACAGTTACATACAGGGCCTGAAAACACAGACTCTCTCTTGTTCTTCAAACACAGAGAGGCTGATTTAAGGGCCTAAGCCGGCAATCCTTACTCCCAGGAGTAGACCTGCTGATTTCAGGGATGGAAGGGAAGCAAGTAGAGGCTGTGATGTAAGGAGAAATTACATGATGAGCTCTTACTTCTGGTCTCACACTGTATTTGCTGTGCTTTGAGTACATTCCTTTGAAAGAAATTATTTCCCATTTCCACTGATGTAAATGAGATTCAGATCATATTTTCTGCATTAGTATTTCAAGATACACAAATTGAAAAGGTATGTGCATGAGGTGCGGGAATGGAGTGGAGGAAAGTTGTTTTTCTGTGTTCCCTGAGTATTACTGAGAGAGTGAGCAGGATGAGATCAGGTCAGAGAAGGGAGTAATTCGCAGCCTGTAACTACCATTCTCCATGGAATGTGACTTTGTATGTGTTAAAGGACAATCTCAACTCTCACTTTACAAAAAATAAAAACCTTTTGGGCTTTTGCTTTACTTCAGAAAGATAGCTTTAAATATTTAACCAGTGTAAACAGAGGCAAACTGCCCAGCAAGACTTAGGAATGCACCACTAGGATCTGCTTGTAAGCACTTCTCCCCTAAATGCATTCTTCTTCATATAGGAGGGGTCAGCTGTATTTTGAAGTAAATTCTTTTCAGAAACTTTGGGCTGGTTGCGTGAAAGCAATTATCTTAAGGGTAGACAGGATGAGTGTTCTAGACCTTCCTTCAGTTCTGCAGCTGACTTTTCTAGTTAGCATTTCCTCTACTCTCTGAGCCTGGCTGCACAGTGACTGCTCGACACTGCGGCACCTCTAGCAGTATTTCAGATCTCTCACGTGGGCCCCAGATAAACCATCCAGAGCCTGACCCCACAGTCTTCAAGGAGGACTAAAAGAAGTATTTCAGAGAAATTTCAAAGTCCACCGTAGTGAATATTACCTTGAGGATGATGAACTTTCACTCCCTGTTGGCACAGGTGGTCATTCTATACCGCATAACACAATCACAATGTACAGCCCAACTGCAAAGTGTTCAAGCCTCTCCTCCCCTATTACCTCTGTCAGAACATTAAGCTATTGCACATCTGGAATCTTTGCTTCTGGATTTCATGATGTCTTTGTTTTCCATAGTGACTAACAAGATTGTGTAATTTTTAGTGGATTTGGACTTATCTGTGGAAAGCCACACATTTACCATCTGCAGGGATGGTTATTGTAATTCTGTGTACTTTCATATGGTATTGCTGACATTAAGAAAACTATTGCTGAGTTCCCAGCACTGGAGACCAGGAGGACAAGCCACATCATCTCGGTGCCCAGGTCTTCTGTTCCCTTCAGCCAGCCACATGCCGAATATGGAGTCTATCAAGGTTTTCTCACAAGGTTTCATGCTGTACTGATCCAAGTAATGCCAGGGATGGCTGGTCTCAGCAGCCACAGCTGCATTACAACAGCATACCACTGCAGCAACACCCTCAGCCTCAAGTCTGCTCAGCAAGAATCAGTCCATATGCAGGAGGCACAGCTAGCTGTCTAAATCTGCAATATCCAGGAGATTCTTCCATGCTTATGTACTTCTGTATTTTCAGAGGAAAACACCTCTTTTCCCCACTTTGACTCTCTGTGGTAGTCAGACCATTGGAAGCCAGGTCTAGTCACATCCTTGGAAAGCAAGGGAAATTCCATCCTTGTGTACTCTACCAGGTTAGTAAGAGAAATGAGGACTTCTTGTTTACTGTTCAGTTTTGAAAGGTCTCTAATTCATGAGAAAGAATATGCATCGAAAAATGAACACTGAATAGAAAGCAACAGAATGGGACGAGAAGGGAAAGTCTGCTTTCTGGCTCTTATGTGCTGTTATCAATTAATGTTGAAATAATTGTTAAAATTCAGGAAGCACTTTGCTGATGTGATTCCGTCAGGCATTGTCTGTTGCTCTGCCATTTTTAGCTAGAAAGATGGTCAAAGTTAGTATTTCTGCAAAGCCATTTTTTTTTTTTAGATTTCTATTAATATATTCTTTACAATTGTATAGCTTCTTTGAATACACCATAACTTTCTAAAATTTGAGACTCTGATTTAAATATTTGCTTAAAAGTCTGCAACACAGCACACTGTGCCTACACATATATCCTCCAAAGTATGTATCTGATGGCAGTTAAGAGTTGGAGTCCTTCTTTTGGCAGAGAAGGGCTAGCGGCAGCTCATCCTAAACTTTGTCTACACCACTGCCACAGCAAGCAAAAGGGTTTACTGAACTGCTTTGGGAGGCACTTTTCCCTCTTTCTTACAAATGATGCATTTGTGGCTTCCAGGTTGCATGATACAAAGACTTCATAGTTGCAGCTGATCTGTAGTAGAAGTTGGGCTGCCATGAAACCACAGCCTTGAACCCACATCTCTGGGATATGCCAGGCAGCATCGTTTGAGCCATTAAAAAACTGCAACAGAACTGTGTTCCCACATAATGTGTTAAATAGCAGCATACTTAAAGATGCTTCAAATCATAGCAAGCCTAATTCTGAGCTAGCATAGCACTCATAGTGCCAAGGGCACAATATATGGGTTTACCATGTCTACTATGCTACTTCTCTTAGGTTTTTTTTCCCCTTTCTTTCAAAAAGCACAGCACTAAGGATATGGGGCAAAAAGGCTTGTTTTATTTGAGAAAAAAAGTGCCAATATTAAACTAACTCCCTGCATAGACACTCTTATTTCAGTTTAAAAGTGCCTTTCATGGAATTAGCAAGTTGATTCCTTGCTGACATAAGCTTAATCAATACAAGGCACTCAGCTTGATACAAATTTATCTCCATGATGGGGTTGCACCATGTCTTTGAAAAACCATTTAGTTAAATCAGTTGTTTCTTCAAATTGGCAAGTCCATTCTCATTGAAAATTTGCAGTATAACAATGTGGCCAGCTAAAAAATGAATCACTTCAATAAAACGTTAAGAACTCCCTGCCTTTGTATGGTGCCACCCATTAGAGCTCTGAAAGCTGAAAATATCAATAAACTTAGAGCAGCTTCCCATCTGTGTTCTTAATCCCCATTTTCTAAATGCAGGAACTTAAATGTGGAGAAATGAAGTGTGTTTTCAAGGTCAAAGAAAGAGCGTGTGGTAATGCTGGAGAGAAAATGTAGAGATATGGTTACAGAAACATGAATACTCCTGGTCCCAGCATCTTTCAGGGGCCTTATGTGTAAAAACTGTGGATGCCTGTGCTTTCTGGTAATCAGCCCTCTAAAATCAGGTTGCCACAGCTGGACAGATGGATCCCAGAATAACTAGTCTATAATATCTCATTTGAGTTTTGTAAATATAGGACTGACTTTTTCTTCCTGAATGAAGATCTGCCCTTGTAATAATATCACCACCTTAGTAAATATTTATTTCTAGTGGTATCCTCCTTTGGCTATAAATACAGACATTCTAATCTCAAATTCTGAGGCAAAAAGGATATTCTAACACTTGTTATGGCTACACCAAGTATATTGTTTCTAGGGATAAACATTTTAAATATTGCTCTGTGAGCAGAGCTTTTTGAAGAGAACCACAATGACAGTACTGATGCAGTGCTGTCATCCAGTTCTGGAAAATGGTTGTGGTCCAAGCAACCACTCTGTCTGCTCTGTATTAAAGCAAGTTTATTAGTTGGAAGCCCTGTAAGTGATGGGTCTAGTCACAACCAAAACCATACATTAGCTCTGTTGGAGAAGATATGACAGTGTCAGGTCTGCTGAGCTTGAACTGGTCTCTTCAGATCAGGCCGAGGTTCAGATGGAGTGAGTAATGCTATGGTATGACTGATTGAAGGGTAACTGCATGTAAAATAGACCACAGCTGGTGTTTTCACCATGGAGTGCTTGCTCACTCTGTTGTTGAGTAATAGCTCTAAAAGTTACCGAAACTTGAAACACAGTAAAAACATTTTTAAAGCCTGAAAAGCCCCTTCCATCCTTGGCCATATATCTCATCTTTATACCTTGAATTCTATTATCTGGAATTCAGTTACACCAATAATTTGCCAAAAGCATGGATACTTACAAAATATTAAGCTACAAAGAACTTAGCTGTGCAGTACAAGCGCTGTCTACAATTAAGGCAATTAAAAAGGAAAGCTTGAGGCAGAAGCACTTTAAAAATATTAGCAGACCTATCAAATGTCTTTCTATGCCCTTATTTCCAGAGTACCTGGGTACCTCAGCACCTCAAAATCTCTAATGTGTTTGTTCTGAAAGATAAAAGTACTGCTCTGTCTTTGTTTTGGAGAGGGAAATCTAAGGCAGAAAGAGATTAAAATGACCTGTTCAAAGTCAGGTAGAAAGTCTGTGATAGAAAAGGGAATTTAACCTAAAGTTGGCACACACATTTCTTTTTCCTGAGGCCTGTTTTTGCTCCCTGGAAAGCTTTGGAGGACTGTGAATTGTTTTAAGCCCCCTGAGGGAGACGGTCCCACACTTCCTCCTACTCCCAGCCATTTCTCCCATCCCTGCTGTGTGGAGCAGCACCGCGGGGCAGTGGGGAGAAGGGAAGCTGCGGGCTGCCTCAGCTGAAAGCTTACCAGCAAAGCCCGTGGTGCTTCCAGCTGCATCAGGTTCTGTCTCCAGCTCTTGTCATGGCGGCAGGGGTGCTAGTGCTGGCAGAGGGGAAAGGGAAGGAGGGAGCTGAAGGACGGGAGAGGAGGGTCCTGTCTGCAGCAGCCCCAGCTTTGATGGGCATCAAGAAATCATGAAGCTGCAGCTTGGACTGCACCTTCACAAAGCAAATTTAATCATTAGTTATTCTAGGTTGAAATAAAAAATCTAGACATAACTGGACCAATCACTGTGGTGGAAAATACGGGGAGAAATCCCTCTGGTTTTGTTGCTTCCAGTACTGCAAAGGAATGCAGCAGGTTGAGGGATCTGGGAGTAGAAAAGTCCTTGTCTCACCTAGATGCTGACTCACTCCCCTGAAAAGAGGGGCAAAAGGACTTGAGGCCATCATTTATCACCTCTCTCCTGCTTTACATGGCAAGACTCTTTACAATGGATTTATTTAAAGTCACAATATTAGTCTGTGGCTAGGCTACCACCCTAAATTGTATTCTCTCACAGTAGCACACAAGCTTCTTAATATCTATTCTCTTATCTTAAAAGCAATCAAGGTGACAGATGAATCTTCTGACTAAGCATATTTATATTTATATGTTTACTTTACTTGTTTCTTCGCCAGTTTCCTCTCCCTGCCTCTCTTTTATGCTTTAACTAACAAATGTCTCCCTCAGCTTGCCACTGTCAATAGCAATTTAAGCTACATAGCACACACATTATCAGTTAATAGGAAGGGAAACCCCAAGGACAGTGGTGCATAGCAGTCCTGTCATCTCTACCAATGTGAGTTGCAGACCACTGTTTTTGAAGGGGCCATACTTCTCTGTTCCTTTGAGGTGATAGCTGCCTGCCACTGAAAAACTATGGACTGGGCATACGGACTAAATTTAACAGCCAGATCACTGTGATACATCTACTGTGAGTCGACCTCCCAGTGCCACTTACCCACACTATAGAGCAGGTCTCTTCATGGGAGAAGAAGCAGCCCTTGGTAAAGATTAAATGGTGCAAGAGGAGACACAAACCCTGTCCCTTTTATTTTGTGGATAGGAGGTAAATAGTCCTAACAGCTTCTCAACAAGCCTAACCAATGAAGTTGAGAACATGCCACTGACAGATGAGTATCTGCCACACTGTGCAGCAAATCCTCCAGGAATAAATAAAAAAAGGGCTCAATAAACTAAATTTGACCAGAGGCAGATGGTTGGGATGATGATCTGATCACCAACATGAAAACTCAACTGTAGGCTGAGATCGTCATCCTCAGAATTCAAATCCAAACTCCATTGTAAAATATTTGGAGTAACTATTGGGAAAGAAACTTAACTACTGGGCAAGAAACTTTGATATAAAATTGCTTGATTAAAACCAAGGTTGAAAAACCCAAATATTTTAACTTTGCCAGTTAGTGTTGGATGGTTATTTATCTCAAGCCAGTCGGAGATTTGGCTGGGATTTGAAGCCCTTAGTGTGTACCCAAATATTTCACCTCTTCCTTTGGCCTGTGTATAGGAAGTGGCACTTTGGCTGCCACTGACAGTACAGGAAAATGAGTTTTCCTTCAGCATGCAGTTTGATTTTAAAAGGATCATCTCCCACTTTTTTCCATTTTTCTTGAGCTCAAACAGTCAAAGAGAATCACATGATTTTTTAGAAACAAGAAGACAAACCATGGGGAGGGTTATTTACTACAGAGCTTGTAATAACAGAGTTCTAGCTGAGGTAATGGACATGACACCTAAAATCAGCAAAAATAATGCATTGTAGAAGTACCCACCAGCCTAATTGACAAATTCTGTCTGCATCACATAGTCAATATTTCACTACTCTTTTCTTTAAAAATTCCCTCTCTCTCTCCCCCCCACTTAAAGCAATAAAGAACCAAGGAACTCACAATCTCATACTTATGCTAACAGTTTTTGACCCAAGGAACATAATCTGCCTTTATACTTTATCAAGATAAATTCCAGACATAATTAGTTTTCCCAGACCCAAGTCTTGGCCTGTATTTCTCACAAGTGGATAATCACCCAATAAAAATAAATAAGAATGTCACTCTACCAAATTCATATCTGACATTGTTCATATCTGACATTGTTCAGAGACCCCTTTGCATTCTCAGGAGGCAGCCGTGTCTTTCTTGCTGCTGCTCCCTGACCAGTTCTATGCAGCCTACGCAGCATCTGCCTCTGAAGTCGTCATGCATAGCTTTCTCATGTTGCTGTACACTAATGACAAAGAAACTGGGTGCGTATTTTAGGAGATTCCCCTTTTGTAACCAGACTTCTATCCTACAACAAGAGAGTCTTTATAATATAGACTGGCACTGCTACATGATTAGTTCATTTCCATGCCATGCTGAAATGGAAATGGAAAGATAGATGTGGAGTTGAAGGTCAGAGCCTTTAAAGAGTGAAGAAATGTCTCCTGCAGGTGTTTGCTTTATAATTGCCCAGGATAGAGCTTCTTTACTGAGGTTTGTTGTCATTATAAAGTTACCAAGAAAAACAGTTACCATTTTTTTTTGTCCTGGCATCTATCTGCTGTCAGTGGATGCCCACAGCCGTAGCCAGGAGTATGCCCCCACTTCTGGCCTCTGATCTGAACTGATTTTACTCTCGCCCTGGGGAGCTGCTGGGCAGGCAAAGCAGTGGGGAGCAGGCAGCACCCCAGGTGATAAAATGACCTGTTTCCATTCTGTTCTATGGAAAATTTTAAAAGCTTTGATGTCTGAAGGCATATGCACTCCAGCAGAGAAAACTTCACATCTCATCCTCTCCCTAGCCAAGAGTAGATCTTTCCTATTATCTCACAAGCTGCCTGACAACACAACATACATAAAAATTGGAGCTATCACCATATCAGATCACAAACCAGCTTTCCTGACTGTTGTTATTAAGGCAATTCTTAAGTGAGATAAAAATTGGTAGTTTAATAGCTCTCTTTAGAAGGATGCTTGGTATACTCGAAATAAAGCTCAATGCAATTAATTTGACTAAACAATTCAGAAGAAATTATCGTATTAATGTGAAAAGTAAATGGAGGCATTACCACATGAATGCCCTAATTGTCTAGATTCTAAAACGCATAAGGGTATCAGGGAGGTGGCAGACACCAGAATCCATCATTTCCACTATCATACAGTTTTACAATACAAAATAGAATTAAGTAAACACATTATTTGCTATTTAATTAAAGGCATGTACAGTTTTACATATAATAGTCTTGATAGTGAATCAGAAAGCACAGCTCTCTTCACATGCTCATAGCCAAGAAACTGCAACCATTTCCTCTAGAGAATAAATACATTGTGGTGCTTGATCCCCTTGGTACTTAGTAGGTAGAACATGCTCTCTGGCAGGTCCACACTTCAAATTCATCCAGCACTGGAGCCAGAATATGTCCTCTCATTTATGTTTTGCATTACATTTCTGCTGTGCTTCTGCACAGAAAATAAGTGGGGGTTCAATTGACCTGGGCAGAAGATGCCCGATTCTGATCAGGCGCAGCACTACCATAAGACTGAGCTTGGCTGTTGTGTGTGTGACCACAGCACAACTATGGAGTTGCAGCCTGTGAGAAGCATAGTTTTTTACAGTTTCGTACCCCAGCTTCCTTTGCACTTTCTACAAGCTAAGACTGGACAGATACCACAGATCAGCAGCTGCACAGTAACCTGTTATGCTCTGGGCTAATCTGGGCACATATTTTCTCCTTCTAAATTCAACTGAAGCCAGAACCACTGGGGAAAAAAGAGAGCATATAGTGCTGTGACCATTTTGCTACCTATGTACATCCAATGCTGTGCTAGCTCACTTTTTGGAACACCAGTGGCAAGAGAGAAGCAGCAGCTATGGCAGAAGTGATGGCAGAAGAGGCAATGAATGCAGCAAGCAGTTCTTGCTAAACCATGAAGATCCACAGAGCAAACCTGATGGCCTGTGTTGGCCTTCAGGCTTCATACAACTTCCCGCTGCAACCAAGAATTTTAAATCTGGCTGTGTAACAATGCATGTTAATGTACATGGGGCAGTTTTCAGAAGCTGTATCCTTATGTTCCATGAAGATGGAAACTTGGTTTGGGACCATTTTGAAGGAATCAGACCTCAAAAAGATAGCATAAATATAAATACAGTATCTATGCATACAGACGTGATAAACAGGGCCTTGGTCCAGATCATGTTTCTTTTAATGTACACTTGACATCACTGACTTGAAAGGTCCTGGTATCTATGTTGTTTGCTATATTGTTTCTACTCATGTTTGCAAAGAAAAGTGAGAAGAGCAGTGAAGTAATCAGCAGTGGGACAGGAACAGACAGTGTAATGGCCAGGCTATTGAGGGCTGCCAGTGCAAGCGCCAGCAGAGCAGCTAAAAGCCAGATGCTTGTCTTTGTAGGAGCGCAAGGAGGTAGCAGGTAAGCAGCTAAAGGCAATGCCTGTACCAGCTTTAAAGAAAGGAAGATCCTGCCTATCCAGATAATTACAAAAGTTTAACCTTAGTCACTGGTGGAAAAAATGATCCTGAACATAATTACTAGCAGATTAAGGTCACTTTCGGGGGAAGGAGAGGGCCAGATATGAGGTGACTTCACAGCAGACACAAGCTGCACTGATCAAATTATCATGCCTGATAGCTGATGGGAGGGGAGTAATAAAGGTGAATTAAAGCTTTTGGAGGAAAACAACTGACTTGGTTTAAGTGGATACTATATAAAGAGTGTGGATATCGCATGGAGTTTCAGATAACAGTAAGTATAAAAGATGTGTATTGCGACTCCTGTGTGTGGTAAGAAATGGTAGAAAAATCAAGCAATAGGGTAAGTCAAGGGTTGATTTAGGAGTAGGGGAGTAGGGGCTCATGCTGAATTTTCATCATGAAACTGAAAGTTGCTGTTAGATGGCTTGAAGGGCATAATTCTGAAAGATCTATAGCAAAGCTTTTCAGTAAATACAAATGACGTGGCATCACTGGCAAATATGTCTGATTTAATGAAAGCATTGTTTGCCACCTTGGAAAACTCATTTTGTAGACTTGAACTTAAAACTAGTTCCAAAAAAGATGAAATGGAGTTCCAAGAAGATGAAATTTTGGAGAAGGAAGAGTACATACTGACAGGCAACATTCGGGAAGTTACAGAGAAGTCTAGTCCTACATGTAGTTATTATCTACCTCAGCGCCAGTCAGCTCAGCATCAGTGGTTCAGTAAAGACGAATTAAAACAGCCATGTGCCTTAGTCACAAATGCTGCCAGTAGATGATGCGATTATGGGTCTATAAGGGTAATACATCTAATAGCCATGTGGGTTTTTTTTCAAATTTGTTATTACCTCATGGACTGAAAACTGCTTAGCAAATGAGATAAAACTGCAAAAGACTGGAGACTGGTGAAAGGAAGCTCTTTTGAAGGTTGCAGTTAGAAATGGAAAACATTTCAGAAGGTCAGTGACTGAGGTAGGAAATCAAGACAAGGTATTGACTTTAATTGAAAAGATTATAATGCTGATGAGATCACACCACACCAGATCATATCAACACATGGTGGAAAACAAAAAAGAAAAAAGAAAAAAAGAAATGCATTCAAGGCCTAAAAGCTGATATCAAGTTTGTGACTGGACATTGCATTAAATTAAGCTCTGTTTCATAATGGAATAATCCCTGAATAAGAAAGCCCATCAATGGCATACTGTTCCCCAGATCTGGAATGACATTCTAGAACAACCAGAGAAGAACAGGACCATTTACCTATTGTGGATGATAATTGAAATGCCTGAGTTTTCTACAGCTCTAAAATTTAGCTGGCTGCTTATAGAAATAGTCAGAAAAAAATCACCATCATTAATAACTTGTAAAAAACCCACAAATACAGAAGTTTTGCCAAAAAAAGAAGTCAGTGTAGATCCACTGTTGTACATATTTAGCACACATGCACATACAACACACAAATTTGCACAGTAAGAAGAGAGCACAGACAAATCAAATACAGAGAAACTGCAGAAATACAATGTGCTTGCCAAGACTCAGGCACAAGTCTTCACGGGAGTGTGCTTGCAAGCCAATTCATATTTGAATAATTGAAACTACATCTAATTGAAATTAAACATATAAAATAAAATTTGTGTGTATGTGTTCACCTTTATGACAAAAGTATTAATACAAAGGTACAATATTGAGATTGTCTAGGAAAACATCTTGTCCTAGAAAATGTAAGAGCTTTGTGTTCAAAGGATTTAGAAAATAAACTCCCTTTCTGTGGAGCCCTGCCCCTTGGGATTTGGCATAAGAAAGAAAAGAGAATTTCTAAGAAATACCAGGTTTTCTTTGCTGGCGTATTTTCACTTTGTTCTGAATGGAAGCAACTTGAGCTCAAAAGGTAAATTTCATTGACTGTAGATTTTACTAAGTGTGAGTTTAGCAAAGAAAGCAAAAGAAAGCAAAGGATATACTAAATATGACTGCATTTTACAACCCCTTTCTTTTTCTTCTTTTGATAAGCACTTAACAGAAGTCTATTCAGTGAGAGCTGCCAATTCTTATTTTTACCATATGTACAGATCGAGAATGTCAGAAGAAATGTGTATGGCAAATTAGGGTGAACTCTGTGGCCTGAATGTTAAATGAGAGGGCAAATTATGCAGGATTTGTCTACGATTTCACTGCTCTCATTTGTGATTTCTTTGGGCAGGGCACCTTTATAAGACCGTCCTGAAGATATTATCATAATGGAATGTTTTGCATAATGGAAAACACAGTCACCTCAGATCTTTTGCATGACAAACCCTTGATTAGAAAAATAATAGGATGGAAATGGATTTTGTATTTATACAGGCAGGCATCAGAGCCAAGGAGAATGGGAGCTGACCTCAATACAATGGAGAACTCACACAGGCAGATGCAAAACCTCTCTCTTTACAGTAAATTTAGCCTAGAAATAGACTGGGAAACAAGCAGGAGTCATAAAAGTCTTCCTATGGTGAAAAGTTCCTTATTCACGAGAAAAGTATCTGTGATATACAGAAGAATCACACATTTTCAAATGATTCATAGATCTCTTTACACTGCAAGACCCATATTACACCCCTGTGAAAACAAGAATATTTCTATGTTGACCAAAATGGTAAATGTTTTAAACTTTCTATTGCACATCTGATTCAACTTTGGCAATTTACAGTCTTTAGGTCCATTGATGTACAGTTAGAAGTCAGAGAATAAATATACTGTCCTAAATCAACATAGCCAAACATTTACATAATTAGGGTCTGATTATTATCTTCAGAATTGAATACAATCAAGTGCTCCCATACTCATCTGAATTCATGCTCACATATGCACATGCATTTATAGGATTGTTGCTGATGTGCACGTCATCAGACACATAAACCCGCTGGATTTATTTACTTATTCAGTATTAATAACAAAGTTTATTTTGCAAACGGAAACAAAGAAATAAATTCTCTAAAGCGTACAATAATTTGGAAGACTCTACCTTCAGGGAAATTGTAAAATCAAAAGGTAGATTTTACTGTTGCTTTCTTACTAATCTAAGAATGTAATGTGCTCTCAAGTGACTGGACTTAATGTATGTTCAACTTGGAAGACAACAACATAATTTCATTGCTGTCAACGCTCTTGAGAGCACAAAACAATGTTGTTCTATGCCAAGATCATATTGCGCACAAGCCTGACACTGATTTTCGGTGATAAGGATTCCAACATAGCTGGTTTATAGAAGACCCTAATAGGACTGCTTAAAATGCCTAGCTTAAAATATGCTACCTGTGATGGGAAGATAATGTTATGATAGTGGGAGTTACACGTGCTGGGATAGTGTAAGTGCTAATTACAAATGTGCTCATGCTTATTTATGCAGTTGTCCTGAACTAAAGTGCATTTATTGGCCAGTCTTGATACTTGATATAGCCTGGGAAAAGAATTGGTATATTGCTCTAAGCCACCTCATCTCAGTCTGATAAGGATAAAATCTTAGCCTGTCTTTGGTTCTCTCATAGCCATTTTCTCTCTGTCTCCCTCACTGTGATTTGCTGAGATGATCTTAGTTTTATCCAAAGGCTCTGAACACCCAGAACTGCCATTAAAAGCAGCAAAGATGGGTGTATTCAGCATCTTTCAGGATCAAGCTTATCATTTTAGCTGTAAATATCTGTAGGACTAGAATTACATGTGTCAGCTTTGAGATAATGTCATGATTTCATTGTGGTCAAAGATCTTGAAAAAGCAAAGCACGGCTGATCTCTGCACAGTGTCTGTTCATGTTATTATCTTAACAGTAAATGCACAGCTGATTGCAGTTTGGCCCTTATCAGTTTTTCTTCTAGCACTGGATAAAATCATTTCAGCTTGCTTAGGAAAAGACCCATCTTAAGTAAGACACAGCTTTACAGAGAGCTGACAGCTAATGCTAACCTTTATTTTTCAGGAAAAGTGCCTTTTTAATATAAGAAAATGACACAAAAGTGGTCACAACATTTAACATACACATGTGAAAAAAGGCTAATGAAATCCAGGAAATCAGCTTTTCAATGCCTGAAGAAGCAGATTTCATATCTGGGATTAGTACTGCAAATTGTTTGGCTTCAAGTGAGCTGTAAATAGACTGGCTGATTAGAAGACTACAAAGATAACCAAATTTAATACGTAACACGCCTACCAGGATCCCCCACCTGAAGAGCAGTATAGCTATTTTATTGGGGAGTACTTTGAAATGCATTAGAGAATGAATCTCCCCTCTTCTTCCATAGCAAAAACATGCCAGCCAGAGAACTGCTGCTAGTAGCCTGAACCCAGAAGCACATCTATCCACGTTCCCAAATGCTGCTTAATTCACCTTCTCTGAAGTACTAGCAAGATGTCCTGCACTGAGATTGCACACTTAATGTATATATTTATTCCCCTACTCTGCTTTCCATTAATCGATTACTGTCTCAAAGCTGCACTTAATCCATTATGACAATAGTTTCATTTGTAAGGAAAAAAAAAGCATCTGTAAGAAGTGTTCTGAAATAAGAATCTGAATTGTACTAGAGTCTGTCCAGTCCATGCTCTGAAGCAGCTATGAGCATGCCCCTGGATTACTCCCATGAACCAAACAAAGCCAAACTCTGTAATGACACTACTTGCAAATGCAGCAGTCGTTTTTTCTACTCTTCCCACTTCCAGTAAGCTGATCCTGGATGCCTTTTAGCCAGCTCCAATTTTGGTGTCTCCTCTATCTGACCCACTAAGAAACACACAAACAAACAAATCCCGTAAGGAAGGGCAGGAAGTTGTGCGAGCTGTTACGTGGTTATTGTTACTAGGGAAACCACTTCCTTAGTATTCATGTGTTCAGCAGATCTGTCTGGCTGTGTCTCGAGTCCCAGGCAATGTCATGAAATGAATGGCAACCGGGAAAATAAACCCAAGCCAGCACAAAGTACACTACAAGTGTCCATAATACTTGAAATGAAAATCTCATTTTGGTAAATCAGGCCAAAGCAGAAATATCTTCCCATAATTTGCTTTTATAACAAGAGTGTGTGTGTTTGGAAGAGCGTGCTATACTCTGTTCCTCTTTTCCTTAATATTAATAAAGTATCTGTAAACGCAATCAGTACTGATAGCTTAGAGTTAAAATCCTAAGCACAAACACCTACATGTTTTGGCTGCTGATCCTTGCTACAATTTCACAAGCAGTATCTTCATCCAAGCAAAGGATGAGTAGAGCTAGTACTCTGCTTTGAAAAACAGATTGTGGTGTTTGGACTCATCTCTAACGTGCATGCTCCTGCTTTATGGGACAGATTTTTTGTTTGGTTGTTGGGTTGGGGTTTTTTTTGAGCTCATTGAGTTTTTTAAGTGTGACTTACAAAATAATAGGTAGAAACATCTCAAGCAGCAACCATGCCTCTTAATGTTCCCTGTACCCTTTCTTGCATAGTTTAAACAAGTGGCTGCTTTCCCAGATTCAATCACAGAGAACAGGGCTGGAAGGGCTCTCAAGAAATCAGCTGTGCTAAGCAGGTTGTAATATATCTAGTTTATACACAAATGCTCACCAGTTCCTTAATCTTTCTAGTGAGGGGGATTCAACACATCTTGTCCTCAACAGGAATTCCACATATCTTGTCCTCAACAGGAATTCCACAGCTGGTAGATTGATTTTGCCCCTTCTCCATCTTGCTGAAAATCTCAGCCAAGTGATAAAGCCCAAAGAGGGTTACATACACCTCCCCTGAGCATTTCCAGCCCTGGGCTGCAAGTTCCAGCACTAGACTTACTGCAAAAACAGCTCAGTGTTACTCTCTACCCGCAGCACTAGAGGTGCAGAGTAGGTTTGTACATTCACCAGAAGTCCAGGGCTGCTGCTTAAGAAAGTTATCACTCCTGAGGATCTCAATAACCCCGAGCCCAGCCAGAATTTGCCATCTCAGTGGGTTTGCTCTTGCTTCAGAGTGGAATGAATCACAGTGGGGAGATACAGTGAAGCATAACTGAGTATTTCAAAGCTCACTTGCTGCTAGAGAAGGATTTTTCTAACCTGACTCTTTGGAAAACAACACACAAAAGGGTGATGCAGAGTTGTAGGCAATACCACAGGGAGGATGGTGGTTTTCTAAAGAAATGGAGGGGTGGGAAAGCAGCAGAGAATGAAGAGAAAATACCTTATTCTAGTGTAACCCTCTGGTAAAAAAGCTCAGATGATTAACAACTATTTGGGCATTACTGAAGCAGTAGGCTCACAAACAGGGTAATTCAAAACTCAACTTATAAATAGAGGTAAAAGCTAACACAGCCACTGGAAAAAAGGAAGATCCTTTTGACTTTACAAAAATCATTATTATGACAGAGATACATGTGAGTATTTAAAAACATAAGGCTTCCATTTTCCCAGTTTTATTTATACAGCATGGGGCTAACTATAGCAACCGTATTCTTGCTTTTGCAATGGAGAGAGCAAAACAGAGAAGCAGGCCTGTGGGATTTAGAAATATTCCTGACATGAAGATCTGTGACACAGGATGACAGGCATATCAACATACAGAATCAGAGTTCAAATACACAAGAGCAACAGCTCATTTTTCCCTCAGCATATTTGCATCTTTGCATGGTCTCCAGCCTGATCCCCTATCTACAGTGTGATATATAGATTTGTCTGATCTACAGTGTGACCATATAAAAGATAATGAAAGACCACTAAGAAGAGACTTTGTCAATTAGAAATATCCAGCACAAAACAACAGAAAGAATCTGCTCATTAAGTATATCCACTGATGGCACAACATAAAGAGGCACATGTGTACTACAGCCTAGAAAAGCAGGGTACTAGAGTTCATACACAGATACAAGCTGTTGGAGGAAGGCAACTGAAGAACACACAGAAACTCTCACTGGTGTCCCAAATTAAACATGATCTAATAAATATGAGGAACAGTTCCAGTTTTGTTTCAAGAGCACAGCACTACACTGCACAGGAACCAGCTTCTATCATTCAGATATCTGGATGTAAAGGACAAGGAGGAGATACCACGCCAAGTGCAAGTTCCTACACCTGGGTTGGGGCAATCCCAGGCACAGCTACAGGTTGGGCAAAGAAGAGATTCAGAGAAGCCCTGCAGAGAAGGACTTGGGGGTGTTGGTTGATGAGAAAATGAACATGAGCCAGCTTCAGTGTGCGCTCGCAGC
>JANHGB010022715.1:0-16083 GCA_026283785.1 Coracopsis vasa
CCCTCTGGCAGGTTAAAGCCATTCCCCTTGGCCTGTCCCTACAGGCCCTTGTCCAAAGCCCCTCTCCAGGTTTTCTGAGGCCCCTTTAGGCACTGGGAGCTACTGTAAGGTCTCTCTGGAGCCTTTTCTTGTCCAAGCTGAACCAGCCTAGCTCTCTCAGCCTGTATTCACAGGAGAGATGCTCCAGCCCCTGATCATCTTCGTGGTCCTTACATATTGAAATGAATTGTTCAGAGCAAGCAACAAGATGTGATTAAATAGTCAGATTTCCAGGAAGTCCTGTAGGGGTTGAACTCGGGCTCATCAGCCCTCCTAAGTGTTTGGGAATGGGACGATAACAAGGAGACTCTGTTTTCATACTTCTTCCTTATGTCTAACCTGAACTTCTCTTGTTTAAGTTTGAACCCATCACCTCTTGTCCTGTCACTACAGTCCCTGATGAAGAGTCCCTCCCCAGCATCCTTGTAGTTCCCCTTCAGACACTGGAAGCTGCTCTGAGGTTTCCACGCAGCTTCTCTTCTCCAGGGTGAACAACTCCAATGTTCTCAGCCTGTCTTCATATAGGAGGTGCTCCAGCCCCCTGATCTTCCTTGTGGCCTCCTCAGAACTTGCTCCAACAGATCCATGTTGAGGACACCAGAACTTAGCTTAAAAAATCTTAGCTTAAAGCAGGAGAAGGAAACAAAAATAACTGACTGTGGGAAAAATGAGCAAAAGTCTGGTTAATCAGAAATATATATTCTTGTTGGCTAAGACTTCTTTATATTAGAGAGGAAATTTGGTAATGCCTTTCTTGGTAATGACAAGGAAAAGGTGACAGGAAGTACTATTCTGCGCAAGTCTCTGCTGACACTGAAATATGTTCCAAAAGCTCACATAGATGCCAAGTAATACCAAAAAAAGGTTTGTAATCAAGATTCAATGAAAAAATTATAGTAGCACGTAAATAGTGTATCTGAATGACAAAAATTCCTAGCTGTTCTTATGAAAGGAAATATTTTTCGGCATATGCAAAGTATGTATCATAAATGGTTTTGAAAAAATACATATATAACTGCTGTATCATACTATTCTTTTTCTTAACCCATAATATTAAATTGCATTATTGCTGGGTCTGTTAAGATCTGAGCTTAGATTTTGTTGCAGAGCATTTCTTCTCCTTTCACTGCCTGCTTATACAGTTTATCCTAATGAGTAATGCTTTGTCCCCTTCTAGAATATTTCCTGAGACTAGTTCCTTTCCTCTGTCCCACGTGAGCCCTAGCACACCAATCAGACAGCTGGATTTTATCTGTTCTCTGTGCAAGGAAATTAATTTTAAGAACTCTTCATCTAAATCAGTTCAGCTTGCAATCTTATTCTATTGGTATCGAGTCATTAATTACTAAGGTCAAACTTCTGAATTATCCAAAGCCAAGACTTCCATCTCTCTTTTGCTGTCTATTTTCTTTTTCTTAACTGTGCCATATCATACATGTTGTTGCTGCTCAGTATTTATTTGTATTTGGACTTCATTTTACCAGGAGTTGTTCAATTTGACATATTCTGTACTTGTGATATCGTAATATGTTGCTATGGAAAAAGTTATGAGTTCTAATTAAAAATGCAGAGGTCACAAGTTTCCCAGAACCAGCAGGGCATAGATGCTAGGAGAAAAGAATCACAACATAAAAAATCCAGAGATATGTCAATCTGCAACTTTCGAGATCTGAAAGGAGAATAGCAAGCATTCAGCAAAGAACATGAGGCTGAAATGTGGATCGAGCTCTCTCACGTTCATTCAGATGCTGTATGTCTCACTTCCCACTGGCACAAGTTGCTTCTGGAACTTATGCAGAGCACCGATATTTGAAATGTCATACTAATACAACTTAAAAAGAGGAAAGATCGAAATTAGATGAACATTAGTAGAGAGACGAATTAGACCTGCCTGTTCATCCTTTCAAATCAAATACCACGATTGAAATAATCTCCGTGTAATGGAGTGCTTTGTCAACTACATGTGTTCAGCTCTTCCTTTGGAAGCAACTTTCAGTTTACTGACTTCTCTTCAATACCTCTTTAGTTGTTTAACTGTTTGCAGTTTCCCCTTTTATAATTTTTCATAGGTAAACAATTAGTGACTCTTTCAACTCCTTTTGCTCCAGTTTAGCCAAATGACAAGGATGGTTGGTCCAAGCACAGCCTTGAGCTACTGGCGCCTGAGCTGCCCATACCCGTGACAAGATGTACCCAAGCTATATCTTAATCAGAGCACAGGATTTAAGAGCAGCTTAACTGTAATGAATTCCTGCTCAATACCACACTGATGCAAATCCACGTTTTGTGCTACGTTTGGGATTTCTGCAGTAATCCCCAACATGGAGAGCTGAGTGTTGGAGCTCTCAGTGCTTTCACTGCAATCACTGTTTGTTTTAATGACAAATACTGTGTAATTGTCTTCTAAGTTTGTGCTCTCTGCCCTCCAGTAGTAGAACAAAGCAGTTTGTCTCTTTGAACTCAGTTCTGCAATTCCAAAGGAGTGATGTGTAAATACTACAGCACGATGCCATGGTATTTCCAATTTCCTCTCAGGATAGCTGCTAAGTGTATTTCTGTCTTATGGCAATAGGAAGCTTTCAGTCTGATGGGTTCTGCTCACCCAATTACTCTTTTAGATTAAAAAAATATCAATTAAGTGCCATTTCACTGATGACTGAGCTTGCCAAAGTACAAGATCTCAGAACACAGCACTTTGTGTCCAGCGGGAAGTTGCCCTTTAACAGCGGGTCTCATTATGCACATGTGCAGCTTCTTGTCATCAGCCTGAGATTCATATGGCTTGTAGAAAATCATTCTTATGACCAAAGGACAGTCACAAGTGTTTCTCATAGGTAAGCAGACAATTGCTTTAATATATGTTTTGATAAACCGTATGTGAACCTTTGCTTAAGGTTTCAGTTATCTGCTAATATCTTACAAAAGGTAGAGCACGAGACTCATGAGGTAGACTTACCATCCCAATTTAATGCATGTATGCATATGGGATTTGTTTTTTCAGTTCTTACAGGAATTCTGTGCTTGTTTTATTGCCAGTGTTATATATAGTTCACTATCATGACTGTGGCCTCAGGCCACATCCCTTAAACTGAGGAGATAGACACTTGAGTGGAATAACAGAATATAAAACCAACTCTGTTGTTAGCACAGCCTTTTTTCATAACTACAGAAACTGCCATTGGGATTATGTCTTTCAAAGCCTATTTGCATTATTTTAGTCTAATATAAAATGCCACAATTCATCAATCAATGGCAGGTATTGCCCTCCCCCCCCTTTTTTTTAAGGTTTTAAACTCCCATATCTAATTAGGATGAGGGCAAGATGCCTTCATGAGAGCTTACAAATGCTGAGCTATCATTTTATGACAGTAGAGAATGTTACTGTTCTGTATTTAATGAATCTTTTTTATATTTTTTAAGTCTATGAACTGAGCTAATTACCATGAAAAATTCTAGGCAGATGCCTTGAAACTGTTTTACCAGCTATTTCCTTTGACTATTCTTTGTGTTTTAATAAGGCAAGAAGTTTTCGGACAGTTACACAATATATTCAGGATCATGATCCACAATGAATGTCTTTCTATTGAACTGAAGCAATGTCAGATCTTCACTTCCTTGCTTTAGTTCTAAGCCACACTAGAGGAGAGACTGTGGGAATTTAGAGGGTAACCACATTTGTGAGAAGGTAAAACTTTATACTTCAAGCATTTCTATATTAATAATTCACTTTATGCTTTTCAATAAGCATATGGATTAAGCTAATAATTAAAAAAAATCCTTCCTGTGTAATATTAGAGACTGACAATAATAATTTTCTATTTTTGTGTACAGATAGTAAATATCGGTTTTCTATCATAAAGCAAAAACTCCAACATATTACAGTCATTTTACAGAAGTGTGGTATTTCCACTTTCCCGTGTTCGTTGTGGGGGTATTTTTATTGCCATTTGCCTTTACTTTGAATTTATTTCTTAAAAAAACGGCAAGATCCTCTGAAAGAGCAGTATCCCAAAGGGAAGCTGTGGAGATCTTTCCTTGAGTCTTCTGGAAAATTTCTCAGCCCTGAAGATTTCTAAAAGGCAAAAAGCTGGAGTAAAACTGTTGCAGAGAGCTTGGAGTAAAACGACAGGCTCCGTAAACTGTTTTTGTACTACAAATTGTGATTCAGAGTGTTGCTAAGTGCAAACAGAAATATTTTCCTGTTAGCTGCCAAACAAGCAGAAGACTTTCAGAGTTTCTTTTCGCCATTTGTAAGTCTAAAAAGGGTGCAGCGAGGGGAGGGAAATCTGTCTGGCCTATCAGGATCTGGTTCCCTTCCCAGGCTTATTTTAACCCTGTCTGGGTTTTTCCAGAAAGGGTGTAAAACCAGCAGCAAAGCAGCAGTCTCAGTAATCAGAACCCATTTTACTCAAGGACGAAGCGACAGAACAAGGTGAGGTGCTAAGCAAGTTGTGCTGTCTCCTAAACCAGACTAGGATCTATGCTATTTACTAAACTAGTTACTAGTTACTAGGATCTATACTAGTATACTAAATAAAAATGTTAAGTCAAGTATTAATAATTCCATGTGAAGATTTTCACAACAAACTTCGCCCAAAGAGATTTCTCGTATGCATGGATGATTTTGATGAATGAAGACAATTACCTGAAAATGTTTGTATGGGATTGTAGGATAAAGAGACCTGTGAAGTCATGAAAAGAACCATCCATTTCAGAACAAACCATATAAGGCACATAGATTTCTACTAGGCTGACAGAGACTAGGCAGTAGACCAACACTTAAAGAAAAAAGCCCCTCAGAACAGAGAAGCTGTTCTTCCCTTTGTGCTTCCCTGACCAGGCTTTTCTTTCGTGAACCTCTGTTCTGTATCTGTGTGTTCTAAAGGCTGAGATGTCTCTTAGCACGTCTCTTAGCAGCAGGTTTTTGAAGGCCCTAAGTCTGAGGAACATCGTGCTGGTATTTTCACTTAACCTACCTGTATGAATGAAGTAATATTTAAGCCATATGCTTGAAAACCCTTGCCAATCAGTACTGAATGGCTCTAGTTGCCCCTTATGGCTGTAGCTGGAAGGATCAGGCATACTTGGAAATGATTAGCTTTGCTGGAAAACTCATTTAAAGCATGTTCAGGGTAGAAAGTAGCTGTGGGTGGCAGATTTGTATTTACACAGCCCTCAGAGAGGCATTCTCAGCCTGGAGAAGAGAAGGCTCTGGGGAGACCTTAGAGCAGCTCCCAGTGCCTAAAGGGACCAACAGTATATTATTAGATCTTATGACAAAGATGCAGTTAAGGAAACCTCTGAGACTGGGAAAAACTAGTTGAGCACTAGCTCTAAATCTATGCAATAATGAGCGTGGCAAGAGCATGGTCAAGTGAGAGAGGTATTTAATGAAAGAGGAGTTCTCTGCAATGTGCGTGAGGTCTGTCCGGATGAGAGGGGTATACAATAGGTATGAGCAGGAGGCAGATTGCTTCTCTTGTTCTGTAGTTTTTGGCAGTTGCAATTCTGCAGGTGCTCTTGTTCCGGATGCTCAAGTGCACTTCCTTTACTTTGTCCCTTGCTGGTCAGTGCTGGCAGTACACCCTGGACCATCAATTGGAAGTGGCAAACAGAGCATGAGTTTGTATTGATTTCTATGCTGTGACAGATAGTGCCACGGGCTAGTTTCAGTATGAGGGCTAGAAATAAAACCTGGGAACTTCCCGTGTCAGAATGCAAGTATGGATGTAAAAGAATCTGGCCAGTGTCTTAGTTAATCATGTCAATATTAAACAAGGCTTTGCCAACCTTTAAAAATGAAAATATGTTTATGCAGAACTGTAAGCAAACCCCATTTTTTTTTTGGTTATAAGCTGTGAGTCAATTTACTAATGTCAGACTATGGATTAGATGTGACTTGCCAAAAATAACTATCAAAGCAGGTCACCACTGTGCATGTGAGACAAAAGGCTGTGCTAATATTATCGTGGTCTTCTGTGTTGGTTGTACAAATTCGTAGACTGTAAGCTCATTGCAATTTAGGACAAATTGAGTGTCTTTTCACTCTTAAATACTAGCCTACCATAGCTGACTGTTTGCCTATGGCTGCTAATTTAAGAACACACACTTTTTAACTGGGCACTTGCTAAATTGATAGCCTGTGTTCAGATCAGTTTAGTGGACAAAGCAATTTAGCCTTGTATTTGCTATGTGCTGAAGCTGATCTGGTATGCTGGAGCCAAGCAAACCTCCTGAAAAACCTGCCAGTTTGTTTAAATTTCATCAGCAATTTGGGATGAACCAGCATGCTGATCTTCATGTTCTGAGCTATGTACAAGTTAAAGTCATATCTTCAATTGGCTTTTGACAAAACTCACAATGGAAAGAGCAGTGTTTTCATTACAGTGCTCAAGTTTATTCTGTCAGTGATGTTGCTTCTTTTGTCATCATCCCCTATAAGAATAAATACGTGCTTATAGGTGATGTTAACAAGGGGCACAGAGTAGTTTACCAGTACACACTCCCAGTAGCACACACCAAACTCCCAAAGTCCCATTGCTTTCTGTAACCCTAGCACCAACTGGACTAAAAATGATATGAAGTGGTCTGTAGTTGCTGTGCTTCATAAAAAAATCTATGCCAGCTCTCATGCACCAAATGTATTGAGTATCTGTGGTCCTGGGGTAAAGGTTGGACTTGATGATCTTAAAAGTCTTTTCCAACCTGGTTGATTCTATGATTCTGTTTTTCATCAGTGCCAGTGTCATCATCTACAGCAAGAGACAAGTGGTTTTGTTTTGTGTTTGTGTCTGTTTGGTTAGGTTTTATACAACAGCTAGAAGCACTGCATGGAGTTACTACTGAGAAGATGATGGGGGACTTGAAATAGCTCCTATAAACATATTTTATCTGAAAATAGAAACCAAATGGAAGTTTGCTTATTATACTTACTTTGTAAAAGAAGTTTCTTCATATATCTCTTATAAAATTTAGCAATGTTTATTGCAAGGCTCAGCAGTGAGGTTACATCTACTCATTCCATATGCATGTGTGTATTTGAGAACAGATTGGGAATAGGAATTGATGTTTCTTGCACCATGATGCAGTATCCTGTTTGACAGGTTAGTTCCTGCTCTTGCAAGGTGTAGTAGTGCTTTAACTTACATATAACACAGTCCAAGGTTCTTGGTGAATTAAAATCTGGTCACTGTTTGGTTAGTCAGCATAACTAGGCATAGTTATTATAGGTTAGTATGCATATATTATTAGATTAGTATGCATAACTAGGCATAGCTAGTTCCCAGTGACAAAGGTATTTTCACATAAAGAAATATGTTGGGATACATCTCCCAGATGTTCATCCCAGTTAGTAATGAGAGGACAAAATTGTGGTGCTGTGTTTTATTTGTGTATGACACTCGGGAGAAGAAAGAGTCATTTCCTTTCAGTCACTTTTACCTGAAAGTTCTGAATAGAATGTCTCATTTCATAAAGGTCTTTGAAATAAAAGGAGTATACTCCTTGCTCTTGTGAGTGGACTTTCTGCGATAGCCAGCAGGAGACACCAGCTCACTGAGGCAAATCGAATTGAGGGGGTTTTGAAGTGCATTTGTCACAAATGAAAGTAAACAAGGCAGTGAAATATTTTCACCCTCTGTGAGCTTCTCTATCTGTACTCTGTGTGTGTTGTTTTCAGGGGGTGGAAGTACACAGAGAAGCATCTCTCTCCCAGAAAGAAAGAGGTACCTGCAGCAACAAAGGAGTTTTCTGGGGCTGATCGTAAGTTCTTTACTACTGGTTGCAAAATCAACATCCAAGGGAAGGAATGCACAATTCTGGCTGCTCAGTTAAGGTTGGTTTATTGTATCTGCATGGATGTTGAACTTCTTTTGGAAAGAATAAATGCATTATTTAAACATACATAGTGCCACTTGCTCCTGTTGAGCAAAATAAAGATGAAAATACCCTTTGCACTCTTTCAAATTAACTTATTGATGCTCTAATGTGTGTGAGTGCCTTGGGCGGTAGGGTGTTGCACATTTCTCTCAAGACTTCAACACAAAGCTGCCTTGTGTCTTTGCTTTGAGTCATCCATTGATTTCCAGCAGGGAATCAGCCTGCTGAAACCATATAATAGAGTAACTTTTGTATTCTAGAATACACAGCTCAACCTCTGCTGATGGAAAGCAAGTAACTTGGATTGAGCAGTAGGACTAGTGTATGGTGAGGCAGTACTGATGTTCTTCACTAATTGATGTGATACCTCCACATGCATTTAGCATCCATCTCTGCACCCTTATAAGAAGATTCTTTGGTTTCCTACTTCTTAGCCTTACAGTCTTATTTCCATTAAGAAAATTGGTGTTTTTCTAGCTGTGTGTTTAAACAGACTAATACAAACGTGCTTCAGTCTTTCTCATTCATGCTTTGACGCTGCAATCCTTGGGATGCTTGTCAAAAGGAACCTAGTACAAAGTAGGCAGGTTCTCACCCCACTCATGTTTTCCAAAACACATTACTACAGTACAGCAGTTTGAAACAGCGGAATTCAGATTATTTCCCCAAATGACTGTTCTGTAAAGCAATAGTTGTCATGAAGAGGAATCTTTCATTTTCTATTGTATCTTCATGATGCTCTCCTCTAAAGCATTTAATAAATTAAAAAAATGTTTTAAGCAGTACTTTGTCATCCAAACACTGAAAGGCAAAAGATCACCTTTCAAATGTGTCAGCATTGGATTATTTTAATGAATGTCACAAATAGTAGCAAGTTGCATTTCCTAGTTTTTCCCCAGATGTTCATTCTGTTCTCCTGTTAATACGTATGACTTCCTTACAAGGGATTTTAAATAATTTGAACCAAATAATTTAATACAGGTGACAAATGACTGCTGGAAATGTTCTTTTAAGGTTAGTTCTTTGCAGTCATTGAAGCAGTGGTGTAATCAAGGGATATTTTGCCCCTTGTTTTCCTTTTCACAAACTGGTTAATTTGGTCTGACCTTCTTCCTGACCCTGCTTCAAGCAGGAGCCTAGAGACCTCCTTAGGGCCTTTCCAACCTCAATTTTCCTATGATCCCAAAACTAAACACAAATAAGGTTCCATTACATTTCTGTGAATGTAAGTAAGTAGTTCAAATTCATGGCAGCTATACTGTAGTGATTTTTCTACACAATACAAGGTCTTATTCATGTTTCTAACTTTCAATGCTTGAGTGGCCAGGAGGGATTAATTGATTGAATTGTAAGTTGAAATTCCAATGACCTTTTATTCACTGGCCACATATAGTGATCCAGTGTTTAATAATGAACCTTGGCTATGGACACTGACGGTGCTGCAAACCACATTTTCTACTGACAGTGAGCCATGCCAGTGACATGGGATGGTTGGCCATCTTCAGGCATTCAAACTGAATTGAATGTGGTTTAGTAATTCTGGGTACAAACTGGATGATGAAACACCCACAAGTTTCCACAATTTACTTCTTACATCTTTCTTCTATTATTCAAAGATACTCAATTTTATCTTGTACAAACCCCTTAATGCAGATAATTCCCACTAAGGACAGCACAAGAGGACATACATATACATTTTTACAAAAAGAGACCTCTTTCTCAATGCACTTGACAATAGTGTGTCAAGAAAGCTCAAATGTGGCTGTAGTGCTACAGAATGCAGCAGGCTCTTTAAAGAGTTAAAAATAGAATAGAAGCTTAAGCAAAGACCTTCATAAACCCTTGTGCTTGGAGACTGGGGAATTGAAGATACTGCCTAAGACACATTCTTCTTATCCTAATCGCTTTGCCTCAGGCTCACTGAGTGAATTCATGGAGTGTATTTGGTTTTGCCATGCTAGAACCACCTTCTGTAATTATTTCTAGATGTATCTCTGTAATTATTCAGGGTTGGAAGACTAACTTATTGACAATCAGCTTCCATTTTCCATTGAAAGCTGCAGCAGTCTAGGGAGCTGGTCTTACAGAACACAGTCTAGTGAATTTTTGTTGAGGTGGATTCTGTCATTTGAGGGCGATGTCACAGCTTTTTTTTTTTGTTTTTGAGCACACAGATATTGCTGCCTTCAGCATATTACTTCTACAGCTGGAAGAGCTGGTTCTGTACCACTCTCAGTCAACACTAGGGCTTTGGATGGAAAAACTCCTCAGCACAGAGCAGTGACATGAAGCTGTCATTGCTGGCCTTTGACAACTAAAATATTGCTGTGCCTGTGAGTGCCTCACTGAACTCAAGAGTGGTTTTGTATGACAGACATTTGAATGCAGTCAGTGATATCTGGATGCGTCATAAGTATGTCTTTACTCTTAAACTACTGATGGAATAGCTACTTTATGTTGGCAGAGCAAAGACATCTTTGAATAGACTGTGTGCAGGCAATTTACTATGGATAGTTCAGGAAAGTGCTCTTGAGCTGCTATTCAGTGAGCTTTGCATGCCTGTGAAATGTCACATCAACTTCCTGATTCCTTTTCTCCTTCTCTCATGAATGAGGCACTCTCCGTATTTGCCTCAATGAAAGCTTTGTTTTCATCTTCAACATTCAGCACAAACTTTCTGGTGATCAGAATGAAAAATGCTACCATAAACCAGAGATGGTTCTTCTCAGGCTGCCAGTTTAGAAATACTGCTTAGTGGTGGATGGAGCTTGGCATTTCCTGAAAGCATTTGGATAAATCTGTTAGCTTTTTCTTCTACACGGCGCAATGCACATGCCCCAGAAATAAAGCTTTTGGAAAAGCTATTCTGATGCCATGTGTAAGACTTGAGGACTTTTCTCTTGGATGCTTTGGTCTGTCATATTGCACACTTTATAATTTGTTCCACATAGATTTGTCCAAGGCCACAAAATATGAGTGGTGATGCTAAGTAGTATTGCTATGCTTTATTGACAGTCCAAAAAGAAGGGAGGGTGACTGACATGGTATAATCTGTCACATTGATGTCCAATTTGGGATTACATGTTCAAAGATCCAGAGGAACTAATACAGAAGTCTATTAAACTGCTAAACTCTCTATCCTTGCTAATTCAGAGAAACTCAGCAGAGAAATACACACTCAAGGGAGTTATCAAATGGAGACTTCCTCTAAATGTGTCTCAAAAGCATTTTCTAATAATAAGATAAATAACATGGGTGGCTGTTTACAGAGTCTCTGCTGATATGCTGAGATGTTTCATTTTCTGTGATACTGGCCAGAGAAATAATGACAGACAATAGGCTTTTGATGGTAAATGATCGAAATGGAAATGCTGCCTGAAATTCACTTATAAAGTAACTAAAACATGGTCACTGTAAGAAACACTAAGGGCTATCTAAGCAAGGGTTGTAGGTGTATCTGATGCATCTTTTATAAAATGAGGGAACTGGTTTTAGCAGAATATAGAGATTAATTTTCCATGTGCAAGCAAAAGAGGAAGGAGAATCAGTGTGGCTGCAAATGCTGAAGGCAGCAGATACATCTTTAACAGTTCAAGCTGGTGTCGAGAAGAGTAAACAATGAGAACATGGGAATAGGTGAAAAGTTGGTCTTGCAGTAGACCTGGAAGCAATTGACTAGAAGAGTATGGTCAATGCAGTTGATTGGAAGGATGAAATATGGGAGAAACATCCCAAAAGTGGACAGGGAAGAACAGGAGCTTTTGATCTGTGGAAACTTCTCCTATTTCTGTATTATCTCTAGCCTCAATGCAAAATGGATGATTTCTTCCCAACCTTAACACTGCACAGATGTTACTGCAGATGGCACCATCTCAGCCAAAAATATAAGCTTGTAAATATGCACAAGGAAAGTAAGCAGTTGGGTTTAACTTCCAATGACAACAGTTTAAAGCTAGTAACAGTGCTACACATTTCTCTTCTCTTCCTATACCTTCCCCCCTCAGCTGGAATTGAGGGTTCTCCAAAAGAATAGTTGTTTTCACCTATCATCCCAGGCACTTACAGATAACTTAATAGTGAAGACTAGGCATAGAATCATAGAACGAATCATGGAATGGTTTGGGTTGGAAGGGACTCATCTAGTTCCAAACCCCCTGCCACGGACAGGGACACCTTCCACTAGAGCAGCTTGCTCCAAGCCCTTGTGTCCAACCTGGCCTTGAATGCTGCCAGGGATGGGGCAGCCACAGCTTCTCTGGGCACCCTGTGCCAGCACCTCAGCACTCTCACAGGGAAGAACTTCTGCCTAAGATCCCATCTGAATCTCTCCTCTGTCAGTTAAAGGCATTCCCCCTTGTCCTGTCACTACATTCCTTTGTAATAAGTCCCTCTGCAGATTTCTTTTCTTGTATCACAGCAGAAGGAAAACCTTCCTTAAGCTGTGGGGTCTAAGAGAAAGAAGGTTGTATTATGGCATTATTTTTCTGTTCTCTAATGGAAACTCTTGTCTGTCTTTGCTACAGCTGGGCTTTTCTAATTGTTGGAAGTAATTTGTCCAGATTAATGCCCTCTGTTGAATTCATTTAATGTGACTTCGTAACACTGCAGGCTTTATCAGTAGTCAGAATAACCCCTGGAAAACCCCAGCAGGCAAAAATGCTTGTCGAGTTTAGATGTTGAGGCCAGATGATGCTGCTTTTTGAAAAATGAAGTAATTGTTTTCAGGGAAAGAACCATCAGCAGATTACTGGGTCTGTCCGAATTCTTTGTCTTACATCAGACGTGTTACCTGATCAGAACTTGACTTCTATTTTTCTGTTTATCACAATGCCTTTTTTTTGTCTTTCTTCTGAAGTTGGGAGCCCCAGAGTTGAACACAGGACTCCAGGTGAGGTATTTCTTTCTGTACTAACTTGAGATATTTATTGCACAATTTATTTTAATTTATTCAATTTTATCCAATTCATATTTTCAATTTATTTAACTGCTGTCACGGTAACCCTGACAGAAGAAATATGTACATAACCATAGAATCAACCAGGCTGGAAAAGACCTTTAAGATCATCAAGTCCAACCATTACCCCAGCACTGCCAAGGCCACCACTAAACCATGTCACTAATAGAGTGTGATACACACCTTCTGAGGACTTCATTTCTTCCTTCACAAACTTCGTGTCAGCTGTAGGATTGCAAAATTATAACAAGAATCTCATAACACTGTAAAGGACATTAATACTCACTAGTACCTTATTGTCTCTTCAAGATAAAGGCTGAGGTTGGTTTTGATGCTTGGCTTCCACATGGCATACATATTTTCAATCTGTACTTTGAATTAGCAGAGATGTCCATCTACCACTTGGCCTTCACAGCATTAGTGCTGATTGATGAAGCTGAACAGGAGCAGCTTTTGCCCAGGCAGCCAAGAAGCCACTGACATCCAGGACTTTACCAGCACCAGAGTGGCAGCAGAGCCAGGGCAGTGATTGTGGAGTCACCGTCCCTGGGAGTGTTCACACATCGTGGGGACGAGGCCCTTAAGTGGCACGGATTAGTGGTGGCCTTGGCAGTGCTGGGGAATGGTTGGACTGGATGAGCTTAAAGGTCTTTTCCAGCCGGTTGATTCTGTGATTCTATGATTTAAAAGTATCGAGGTGAAGTGCAGGGGGAGGGGTCACAATTCTCTTTAACTGCACAGGGCTGCTGTGTTTCGTAGGGCAAACCAACATGCCCAGCTGCTTGCAGAGCTGTTGAATGATCTGATGATCTGGCTTTTCCAACCGAGTTGATTCTATGATTCTATGATATCTATTTAAAAAAAAAAAAAGGGAAACCAGTTACTGTTACAGCAACACTGGTGTCTTTAAGGTGCCACTTAGCGCCGCCCGCCGCTCACTGCTTCCCCCTCGCGGTCGAGCTCCGGTACTGCAGGAGCTCCCCCAGCTTATTGCCCACCGTTCCTCCACCACGTGACGTTGACGTAGCGCTGCGGAGGGGCGGTGCAGTGACGCCTGCGCCGTGCCCGGGAGTAACATGGCGGCGGGTGCAGGTTGTCTCATGCCCTCTGGCGCCCGGGGTTGAGAGGGCGCTTCAAACTTGGCGGTGCGGCAGCTTCCGGTCCGCTGAAAGTGAGGTGGGGCAGAGCAGACCCGTGAAATGCTTCTGAGCCTACCTCGGCTCCAGCTCCAGCTCCAGCACTGCCCCTGAAGCCTGTTCCGAAGCCCCAGATCATCCCCAAGGTCTGTTGTGAGCAGCGAGTTGAGCCTCGATGTATCTCCAGAAGCCCCCGTGGAAGGAGGGGGTTGAGCCAGGGGCGAGCTGTGGTAGTAACAGTCACTGCTTCTTTCCCTATCCCAGAGGATGATGGCGGTTCCTCCCGAGGCTGCCGTTGACTGCACCTGCTAGAGGCTTGTGTGGGCTGTCTCTGCCTGGCCCTGCTCTCCTTGCGGTGGGAGGGCACAGAAAGGCAGAGCATTTACTGGCTGTGGCCAGAAGCTGCCACGGCTGAAACTGGAGATGCCAGAGAATGGTAAAGAAGCAGCAACTGAAGGCCATCCAGCTGGCAGCTCTCTCTCGGGGTGAGGAGGGATCCCTCTTCATAGCCTGCAGCAGACCAGAGCACCAGCAAGCACTGCAGGGTCTGTGTGTCACCAACAGTGCAGTACAGCCATGTACTGCATGACTGAGCGAGGCTGTGTGTCGAGGAAGTCTTGTTCCGTAAGAGCTGTGAGATACTGATGTATCCTCTTAGGTGAAGGACAGCCAAGCAATGAGAGATACAGAAGATGACAGGCGAAGGAGAAAGAACCTTCTGAATTGTCAGATTCTCCCCACAAGAGTGAGAGCTGCAGTGAGTCCCAGGCCCTTGGGGCCTTTTCTTCTGCATCCCAGTCCCTCTCTGCCTCTCTCCTGGCCGTCTTTGTTCCCCACTGCTGCATTTTGGTTTTGCTCCCCTATACCTCTCTGTTCTTGTGTCCTGCTCCCTCTTTTTTTTTATGCCCTCTGTCCTGAAGCCCATCACTGTTTTTTCTTTTCCATCTCTATCCTGATCTGCATCCATGGCTGCTCTCCCCCCAGTTTCTTTGGCCTGTTGTCTGGTGTTCTTTCCTCTCTGTATCTGTACATGCCACTGTGTTCCTGCCTTCCTACGCCTCTTCATCTTCTCTCTACACCTTATCTTGCTCACTGTCACTGTTCAGTTGTTTTATCTTACTGTATCCGATCCTACCTGTTCATCTCTTGTTCTCCTTGATCCTCTGTGCTCCTACACAAAGCAAACACACCCCAGGCCAGGCAACTCCCCAACTCACCTGAGCCTCCCCTGCACCCTTTGCCCTAAATTCCAGCAGGTCTCTTAAAACCTCTCCAGTAATCACAAGTGTCCCTCAAGCCCTGTTGCGTAGGCATCCAGTTGCACAAGCCCATCAAGTATTCTGGGAGATGGAAAGTCCAGGGGCCCTGGTGGTTTAGGGAAAACCCCAGCACAGCCCTTCAGGCATTCTGGAAAGTCCAGGGGCTCTGGCAGGGTCTGGCAAACCCTGGCACAGCCCACTGGGCATTCTGGAAGGTGACAGGAGCTACTGGCTGGTGAATATGTTGAGAAGAAACACTCACTGATTTGCTGGAGTACAACTCACAGTTTTGGGGTGACATTTCTGCCTTTGTGGAACTCCCTGGTCTATCATTTCTCTGTATCTGCCCACCCAAACAACACTCAGCAAGCAGAGATAGCCATTGTCATTTCTTTGGTTTGCCTCATTCTACTTCTGTCAGTAAAACTGTGATGGGAGAACAGTTTACAGGCAGTGAGAACATGAAGACAAGAGAAGCCTGGTGTGAGGTGGACGTCTGACCATTTTGTCCTGGAGATGACCTCCCACAGCACCTATTTCCCATCTCCAGCATTTTTCACCTTGAGGGCTAAGGTCTCGTTCCCATAGGTGATCTGATGTCTTCCCACTCAGTGATCTGAAACCCACAGACACGTGTATGGAGGAAGAGTTTCCACTGCAGCTCCTGCCAGGTACACGCAGACGCTTCACCGTGTAGGCTGGGCTCTCCACAATGACTCAGGAAGAAACATGGAGTGCTGCCTTTTTAGAATTAACATACTCTTTCAAATCATAAGTCTTGATGTCACAGATCAGAAACAAGTTACACTTGAATTCA
>JANHGB010022717.1:0-39919 GCA_026283785.1 Coracopsis vasa
GTGAGGGTGGTGAGGCACTGGAATGGGTTGCCCAAGGAAGTTGTGAATGCTCCATCCCTGGCAGTGTTTAAGGCCGGGTTGGACAGAGCCTTAGGTGACATGGTTTAGTGTGAGGTGTCCCTGCCCATGGCAGGGGGATTGGAACTAAGTAATCTTAAGGTCCTTTCCAACCCTACCTATTCTATGATTCTATGAAATGTCAGTCCCTAACTCATGTTCTACTAGATCCATTACTAAAATGTTTTCTATACTTTGGCAAAATTTAGAAGAAAAATAGAAAAGTTTCTTAACATCGCCTCTTTCTTATGTGCTATGTTTTTGAAGTGTTAGCATATTACAGAAAATTATACTAAAATATGCCTTTTCTTCTTCCTTACTCATCACTGCTTTAAGAACTGCACAAACCAGTATTTAATTACCGGTATCTCAGTTTAGAGAGTTTAGACTGCTTGGAAAACTGGAACAGTCATTGTTTATTTATTTAATAAAAAAATCTGTCCTATCAGTCAAATGCAACTGTAATCCCTTTAAGCATCAGAATTAATTATATAAAGACAGGGTGTATCTCCTGCAATGAGAGATGCTTGCTCCTCTTTTTAGTTTTTTCTTTTTTTTTCTTAAATATAGCGTGATCTCTCCCCCCTGCCCCAAAAAACCTAAGAGATGGGCAGACAGGGTGCTTAAATAGTGTCTCATCCACTTCAGATAGTGACAATGTCAATTACAGAATATCAGAGACAAGAATAATTTAACCTTATTATATAGTACTCTTTCATATCATAATATTGGCAGGCCAGTCACATTTACTATCTATCTTACTTATATACCATATAGAGAAGAAATGTGTAACACTTTAGGAATGCTAGAGATGACGTGCATCAAAGACCAAGAAACTGCCTCTGAAAACCCAAAATATGGAAACACTGTTCAGTGCTCAGTAGATTCAAAAAAGGCAAATGCTAGGCATTATTAGAAAAAGACTTCTGAAATGTAATTATGCAACTGTGCAACTCTGTGATACACCCACAACTTTTCTACCTAGTGTAGGTATGATCCATCTTTCCTCTCCCTTGCCCACTACAAGGCACGTAGGAAAACGGGAAAAGAACAACAAAGATTTTTGTGAAGACAGGTATTCTTTCCTCCACTACAAGAGTTCATTAAAAGTAACTAGCCTGAGTTCAAAACAAAAGGAGATGGCTTTTAATACTGTTGTTAAGTTGCAGAAATCTTTGTTGCAGGATGGTTATACTAAAAGCTTACACAGGTTAAAAAACTTGCTGGACAAATTAATGAAAAAAAATACCAAGGACTATTTAATGCATCAAGTGCATCAAAAATAGGTTCTGTTAAGTAAACTCTTGAATGGCTGCTGGAGGTTGGAAAACCATATTGTGGAAGAATCATGAAATGCATGCCATTATCTCGCCAAGTTCTGAAGATATTCACTATTGCTCACTAGTGAAACCAAACACTAGGTTGCAACAGAAGGACGGTTAATAAATTCTGAGTTCAATCATCCCAAAGGTAATTGATGGTTACCAGTTTAATGCCTCACATTCTTAGCTAGAGATCCTGGCAAATTATGCAAGGTTCTTTTTCATACATATTTAAGACAGTGGGGTATTAATAAGGGCTCTCCATAACAACAGGATCAGAACTGACTTGCATCCAAAATATGCCGCAATGTTTTACCTAATAGAGATAATATCCACAGAAACTTCCATATGATTTGATAAATTGTGCAGTGATTAAAATCACAGTGAAACCAGCATTCAACAATCCAAATGAAAAAGCCACTGGCACAGCAGTGCCAAGACAAACCATTCTGCAGGAAAGTCTGATTATAGCAATGCTGTTCTTGCTTCACTATAATTTCATCCCTTTGCTAACAAAGTCTGTAGCATTTCTCTAGAATATGAAGCTGTCTTTATGGTGATTAATACTGGGTATAGTCACACACAGACCCACTATTATAAATGTGTAATTTATTGCAATTATTTGTTAACTGCAACCTTTTAGGTAAGATGATCCTGTAATCAAAACATCTTTTTGGCACATCTGCTTGCATCATATTTATCAGCTTATCATTTTAGATGCCTTTTTCATTTTACTTTCAGGTAAACATTTTTGAAGTACATGATATCAGCTAAGTCAGGAGACTACCTGGTTCTATAGAATATAGATGTTTCATATTGATCCCTACACTTCCAGATTGGAAGTCTTTAACATTTCATTGCCTTGATGTATTGATCCTGACCAAGAGACCACTGTACACTGAGGAGCTGGTAACCCACACAGCAGCTGACCTGTGAACCAGGTCAGCTGACCTGTGAACCAGGGCCAGACCTGGGCTGTGCTGCAGTGCACAAATCCCTTGGCCATAGCGTACACCTAGCTAACGTATGGCAGCAGACGAGCTTGCAGGAAGCTCCAACTCAGTAATGGGTCTGGGACATCCAAACTGCATAGCCTTGCCTTTATCCGGCACTGCAACAAAAAGTTCCATTGTGAACATCCCTTTTGACAGTGGAAATTACCGAGTTGTTAAATTTATTATCAATTTATTTGTGATTAATCTGCCTAGTTTTATGCTGATGCTGTACTGTGATTATTTTCACAGTTCTTAACACTGAGTCATCTTAAAAGTGCTGTCAGTATGGACTGAAATGTAACATTTTGCTAATTGTACCACACTGTGTCCCTTTCCTTCAAACACAGGAAGAGGGGGTTATAAAAACCTGTCCTGTTAACTGCAAAGGCAGAGTAATAGTTCAGTCATGGGATGACTGTGAACAGTAACGTGATGTGGCCTAATTAAATGATAGTATCAGACGTAAGGGTAGCCTAAGCTCAATAGCAAATGGTGAAAAAGTGGTGAAAAGTATGTGCAGGAAGTTACTTGAAACTGGTACAATGTAGAGGTCTTTCAACTTTTGAAACAGAGCATACAAATTCATTTTTACACAGAATAAAAATTCCACATAATTTAGATGTTATTAAAAGGCAACAGGTGAAATACTCCACTAAAAAGCATTAACACTGTTGAGAAAGGCACTCATGAAGCCTCCTTGGAATTTATGTTCCAGTCTGGGCACCAGATTCTTGAAGAGTTCCTTCAGTTTGGACCATATTCAGAGAACAGCTATCAGGTAGCCCAGAAGAACATAGTTTATTTTATTTTAGGACCCCAAGAAAGCAGGGCATAGGAAATTTAGCAAAGTAATAGCTGAGAAAAGGAATTACTGGTCTTTACAAATACCTTGGAGATTTAAAAAGAATGCAGTGAGGAAAGAGCTTTATAAGTTAAAGGATGACTTGGCACAGGCAAAACAGGTTAGAGAAGTTAATGGATTTCTAGCCGTCAGAGGAATGAGAGGATAATATTAAGCATCTCTGTAATAGGAGGAATAAAGGCAAGATTCTCTTTTTTACTATGTTTGACACACGGCTAGCAATGCTTGTAGCTGTGCTCACCACAGTTGTACTGGAAGGGCTGCTTTGGTTCAATTGTTTGGTTTTTTAAAAATTGTATCTGCTCATGTGCTTTTAATACATATGTCACGAAATAACATCTAAAATACAAGCAACACCTCTAACAGTGTATTTCTGATGCATACAAGATGCCACAGGGAATAAATACCAGGAGTCAGGTGGCTCAAGGGTATCAACTGTGTGCAAGGTTCTGAGCTAGGTCATATGGAAATAATTTGAGTGAATTCAATAAAAGGGTTACAATAACTTGAATGATGTCACATCATTCCAGCAGCTGCTGTGTCCCAGCAGCTGCTGGGAAATGTGTCACACAAATTATTAGTACTAATGATTCATGGCTACTTTTTGCTCATACTAATTTGTTCATGTTTCTGGTCTGCAGTCATTGTAGTGATACAGAAAAAGGAAAATTTTAGGAAAGAAGTGACTCAGTGAGACTAGATTCCCTATTCTAAGAGCAAGAGATTGTGACCCTTGCTCATCTTCAGCTTTGATACCATATTGTTTTCTGCAATGGATCAGTGATGGGTTAGAATTTTAATTTGTAACTGGTAAAAGCTTGAAAGGAGCCATTCTCCAATGCTCTTGAAAAGAGGTAAGTACCGGAAGAATATCTGTCAAGATCACAAATGGGGACTTAAGAACATTTTACCTTGTTTTTCCACAAATCAGATCACAACTGTATAAATGGAAAATAGAAGTTCTTTGTCTTGTTATCTGGAATTCAGAGACGCATACGGTAGAAAACACTAACAGATTGTTGCTGCTTCATAGATATTAGAAAAACAAGGGTTGTACACGAAAATCAGAAGTGAATGGAAGAGAAACAGTATGTAAGGGTGTGGAAGGCAGTGACTTGCATGCTGTCCTAGACGTAAAAAGCAGTTACAAAGCCTAGGAATGTGTACATGCTTTAGATTTGATACTTGCACACTGACATCTCACTACACTCTTCTTCTGGCATTGTCTGGCCCTAAAACCACCAACCTTACTTAACAAAGCAGGCTGCATGTGGCAAGTTGCTTGGTACATTAATTTCCTAAGGTACTATGGTGTCGTTCTAGCCAGGAATATGAGCATGCTTATCGATTTATGTACATCTGGTTTAGGTATTTTGGTGGGGTTTTTTGAGCTGTCTGATGTATTTAAAATTCAATGGAAATAAAGTAGACTTTATTGTTCCAACTCTGCAGTTGATGATGGTACGTATTTCTTTTAAATGCAAAAAAATCACCTCAAGACTGCAGGCATGCAGAGGCCAAAACTCTGACTATCCAGAAGGATATTTACATAGAAAACCATTTGACACCAGTACTCCAAAGAAATGGCCAGTGTTGGGGGGCAGAAATGGAAGACAGATAAAACTAGGTACACCAGAAGTACAGATTCTGTAACTAGAAAGGGAGAGTAGGGTGAAAAATAAGTCATTTCAAAGAAAAAAGAAGCAAAGTCAGTAACCTGACTAAGGGTGGTGCTGAGACCAAGCACATGTCTAGGCCTGCTCAGCAGAATTCTATGCCAGTGCAACACTCCACTTCTAAGCTGACTCACCTGAAACAATTACAGTTGTTTCTAGGTAATTTACCCAAGGAAAAATGTACTATACATCTAAAACGTTGCGTTCATAGGTCTAAGGAGGTATGAATATATGTATATATTTATACATTACATATTCATGTATCTGTCTAAAATTTTGCATTCATAGCTTAAAGGAGTTCACAAATATACCCATATGTACAAATACATGTGTAGATAAATATAAAAAATGCACATACACATCTGTGATATATGTACAAAGACATTTATGTGTGTTCGTAAGTGTATTTAAACAGACACATTGATATGTATGAAGAGAATCCACACATACAATTAAGACAGGATCTATGTATTCAGAAATTGAGAAGAAAAAGAAGATCAGACAGTAAAAATTTCACAAGCACTTTTGTAAGTGACTTTGTTAAGTGTTAGGGGTTCTGTGGATGGATTAATCTGTGACACAGTTTAACGCATTGCTGCATCAATAACCTACCTGATTGGCAATCAGCCGTGCTAGGACATCCATCCTTGATCCCGACTCTGAAATCATTTTTGCTGCATTAATTACATCAGATGTGTTCTTCAGTGGTCCTCTACCCCTTCCAATGAAACAAAGAACCCTCTTACATTACTCAAAAAATTGTGAATAAATCATATCCATGCAAGTTAGGTACAGAAGAACTCCACTAAATAAAATAATTAAACCATACAGAAGCAACATTAACAACATTAATTAAATCCCTACCACCCCAACTGTTTTGTTTTCATGGCCCACAAATTTGTGTTGTTTGGCATCAAGTGGATGCAGAAGTACCAGAAAGATGTCACTGTGTTTTCATACTGGAAGCACAACACATGCCAAATCCTAAGGATAGGATAGGGATTTGAGAAGACTGCTTGTGGCATTTCCTTTTCCCATGGGTATATGAATTTTATGTGCCTTTCCCCTCCAGAAAAATTTCTAGTAAATATGTTCAAAGAAAGTTCAGCCCAGGGATGTATTTGGAGACTCATTATGGGTATCTGGTCAGAAAAGTAGTTGTTTGATTGATTTTTGGTTGTGGATTTTTTGGGGGTTTTCTCTTCCTTCCCTCACCTCCCCAACCAAAAAACTATGAAGTTCTTGTGAATGGTTTGTCAAGAAGCAGGCTTCTTTTTTTGTACACCCACCAACCCAAAACACACACTTATTTAATTACATGAGCCTGTTTCTAGAACCCAAGACAAAATGTGAATACCTAAGGTAGGCAATATTGACAACCATTATCTTCACATTTTCCTGTGCTTCAGCTTCTTCAGTGCTGAAATACTTCAGCTAAACTAAAATAACAAATTTATTTCACACATGTATAAAGTGAGCAATCCTGCTAAGTAAGTTTAGCTTTGCATTTCAGCATCTTTGACAGGAATACTTTCAGTTTTATTCAGACATTTAATTCCTGAAGGCCTCACATCAATTTACAAGTTCTGCTCTACAAACTATAAGCAGTCCGGCACCCTCCTGCAAAATTACAACCCAGACTTCCAGTCAAATAACACAAAAGATGAACACAACCCAGAATTAAAGCAGCAGGGAAAAGCAAGACGGCATAACAGTGCAAGTAACTTATGCTTAGGAAATTCTTGTTAATATCAGCCAGCATTTGATATGTGAAGATACACTGGCTGGGTATTTTGAGGGTAAAGTTGGTAAATTAAACTAGCAATTTTCTTGTACCTGTGCAAGTCCCTCAGAGGATCTGGCTAATGAGAATGAAGCAATTCTAACCCAAGAAAGGTATTTCAAACAAATTAAAAGAAAGCATTTCTTCCCACCACAAAAACGGTCACTATGAGAGCCATTAGAGGAACACTCAGGAATGAGGACTAAGACTTCTGCTCTACTTGCCACCTGACTGCACTAATGATTCAAGGTCTTCTCTGGTACATTCTGTAAGAAATGTGGGGCAGGATGCTTATGAGCTATAAACCACAGCTAGGTCTTGAAACAAATACTTAGAAATAGTGTTTAAGAATGCCTCAGCCTTATATTAGAGTGCTGAAAAAACAGCATGGTAAGTTACACATACAAAGTGGTCTTCTTTGCTACACAACCAAGAAGAACTATCTATCTGTGCTCCTTTTTTTACCTTCACATAAAAGCCGGATCCTTTTACATAACATACAGGTTTAATTGCCTTGGGGAATAGCATAATGAGCTGTTTGTTAGTCCCAGTTTATGATGTTTTGCAATTATTACCCACTGGACACTTGGGAGAGCACACCAGATCTGCTGAATCACCAGACAAATGGAAGGAACAGACAGGAAAAAAGACCCAGGATGAAATTTCTAAAGAGACAACTGCACACTCTAGATTTTGACAAAAATCATCAACTGCATAGAAGGAGAGAGATATCCTATAAAGTTGTTTTAAAAAAAGACACATGGGTCAGTCTGAACACCATGAGGTAGTGCCGTTAGGAAAGTAGCAGGTGCCACAATGTGGTACACAGATAAAAGTTTTCCTTTCACTTTCTCAGTTTTATTAAGACTGTAGGTGCAGTTCTGTGTGGGTTTCCATGAAGAAAGTTCAGACACAGTTGGAAATTGCGCAAATAGGATGGTTAGACATGCCATAAACATAACAAATAAGGAATGACTGAAGGCCTTAGAACCTTAATTTGATTTAGAAATTTGAAAATCGGCAGTGGGGCAAAGGAGGAAGCATAAGCAAGACAACCTGTAGGACAGACATGGTAACAGTCCTCAATTTGGCTTCGTGGCTGTATTGGATAGGGGAGCTAGTACTGAGCTTATATTCGGGAAAAGAAGTTTCAGGTGAGGTGCTGAGATGGTGAGAAACCAGAACAGAGCAGCCAGGAGGTTGTGGTGTCTCCACCACTGGACGAGACTAGACAGACATACCATACGAATGGTGGGATGATTTAAGTCCCCTCTTGAGGTCTCTTCCAGTCCAACAATTTGATTCTTTTAAATTTAACAGAGAAGTTTCATGTTGTTTGGTGAATGAGTACCAGTTTCAATGCATGCTGCCTTCTAATATTATCAGTGCAGCTGTGCATTTTGTGAATTCCCAGTTTTCCTGATTTAGCACCAGATCAGCAGATTCAGAATGAACTAGCTCAGATTAACTCCCTAAATCCAGATGTCAGAGACGCATGAAGTCCATGAAATGTTTTCCCCAGCCATCATGTGGCTTCCTACCAGTTTTATATTTACTTGTGTTTTGTCTTGCAAGTTTGAAGTATGAAAAAAACACTTTGCAGAGGAGGCTGTTTCCCCGAGCTACTCATCTCACTGCCTGGATACTTCACTTAGTTCTCTCTCCATATCACTGTACTGACACCCCTTTCCTTCTACAGATGTAGTCCATGATCCTCCTCCACAAAGTGCTGAAGAATCCCTGCCTAATCTAAGAGGATCTTGTGGTACTTTTTTTGTGGTATTTGTTAAAAATAACCAAATTACTAGAGATAATGCAGATCTGCATGCAGAAGTTTAAGATTAGCTTAACTCATGCAGCTACAGCAGATGCTTAGACAGATTAAAAAAATCCTTCCCACCAAGTACCATCTGCTGGTCAACAGCACCACAAAATTTCTCCTTCATGGAGTTCTCCACTTTTTCCCTCTTCTACAACATGAATTCCAATTTCTTAGAATGGATGTTCGTGATGCTATGGCATCCATGAAACATGTTGGGTTATTTTTTAGTCACTGTTCTCTTACTATTTCTTCCTGTTTCCAGTCTCTAATTTTAAAGCCAAACTCCGTCTTGCACACTCAGTTACTGCATTTACTGAAATTCTTTCCCAATGATTTGATTGGGTTCACAGCCTACAGTAGACTCTGAATGCCTGATTTGGATTCACTGCATGGGAAGTCTAATCTATTTTTCTCACACTTCATTATTTCCAAGCATAAAGCCTTACTAGCTATGTAAGCTGGTACCACATTCAAGGTTATAAAAACAAAGATGAAACACAAAGTACTGTATTTATGAGCAATTATATGCCTCCAAGATAGTGATAGATTGTTCTCTTATATCACCTGCTCTACCCAATGAAGAAACTGGGAAGACCATGAATAACTTGAGAATCATCCATCTAAGTCTAAATAGAAGGAATGTAGTTGGATTGGGTACAACAAAATCAGTTTAGAGTATCTCCACAAAGCTGTAGGAGAAAAACAGGCTTCACATAAATGTTTCTTGAAAGATACAATCGTAAGAAGAAAATAAAGCAGGACCGCATTAACTGGTAGGACACCATGGGTTTTGTAGAATTGTGAAAGAGAGACCTAAGCCTCTCAGTCTAATCATTCTTGCTTCAAGCCATGATAAACAGTGTTGCAGAGTAACTGTATGCCTGTCTGCCTAAACTATAATTAGCAGGCATCAGAATCAGGCATTGTGATCTGTCTTCCTTCATACTGGAATTTCACGCTGAAAAGTAATGATCAAAAATATTCTCCTAATTTTACATCAACAAAAACTTTTATACTCTTACCTAAAATCCAAAAGGCTTTTGGCATTACATTTTCCAGGAATAGAGTCTTCTGTCTCTGAGCAAAGTGGCTTACCTCTACTCACGGTACTCATATCAGCAAATGTTTTGTACTTCCCCCATGTCAGAAACAACAATAGGGAGCTCTACTGACTAGTCACTCTCAAAAAATAAACTTCTACCTAAAATACGTCTAACATCATAAACTACCACCAAACACAAGCATTTCATAGCACAAGCATTTGAAGATGTGCACTGAATCTTCACAACTACTGTCATCTCCAACCCAAAACCCAAGTGGTCTTTGTCACGTTAAAGTCTTGAGTTTCAGACTTCATCAGTCCAAATTTCTAGCTCAGCAAATCCTGACAGGATTACAGGTTTTTCTGGGCACACTGCAGAAGAGGCACTAACTCCAAACCAGTATGGATCCAGCAACACATCTCTCTCTTTGTTCCTTGGTGTTCTCATGAAAGCTCTGTGCTGGATCCAGTCTGGCAATCCCAGCCAACCCCAGACCAATGATCACCAGAATCAATTGGAACATTTCTTGACTTTGTGAAGAAGGTGCAAGCACTCATTCAGGTGACTATGATATTACTTAAGATACACTGGGAGAAAGTGCATTAATTATATTGCTATCATCTGTTTAGTTTTATAAGGCACATCCATTATCTTACTGTCCTGGGTTCAGCAGTAGCAGTCATTTTTTCTCCTTGTTAGTAGCTGGTGCAGCACTGTGTTTTTTGACTTTCAGCCTGGGAACAGCGCTGATAACACCGAAGGTTTTAGTTGCTGCTCAGTAATGTTTACTCTGACCAAGGACTTTCTGAGTCTCATGCTCTGTCGGGGAGGAAGGGAAGCCGGGAGGAAGCAGAGACAGGACACCTGACCCAAACTAGCCAAAGAGGCGTTCCATGCCACAGCATGTCATGCCCAGTATATAAACATATATACTATATACCGGGGGCAGTTACCTGGAAGGGCTAGATCACTGCTCAGGTTGGACTGGGTATCGTTCGGCGGGTGGTGAGCAGTTGTATTCTCTTCCCTTGTTAATTCCCTTATCATTCTTATTATTGGTGGTAGCAGTCGTGGTTTTGTGTTATACAGTAGTTATTGGACTGTTCTTATCTCAACCCATGGGAGTTATATTCTTTTGAATCTCCTCTCCATCCCTCTGGGAGCAGAGTGAGGAGGAAGAAGGGGGAGTGAGTGAGCGGCGCATGGTTCTGAGTTGCTGGCTGGGTTTACACCACGACACTTATCCACAGAGACAGAAAGATATTCCAAACAAAATAACTGTATTTTATATACACTATATTTAGTTTATTTAATTTAGTTAATTCAGTTGTCGCTACATTCCATGGTTACACTTCTGCCTCCTGCAGTTCTTCCTTAAATACTTAGCATTTCTCCATTCTTCTGCCATCCTCCTGCTGCTCTGCAAAATGCTTCTAATACTGGCACGGTTAAGAAATTTGGATTCCCACCACACATTCTGAGCTCTATCCCAGGAGCTGTTTCTTAAATTTGGGTATTTCTGTTGCTGAGATTTTTATTTTTTTTTTTAACCTAGTGATTGGATGAGGTCCTGGGAGCAGGGATAAGGAAGCAGGATTCACATCTCAGTCATTACAAGTGCTCTATTAAATTACTGAGTAATTACTGTTATTACACCTGGCTGCATGTCTCTATCAGCTATACCTAGACAAACAGGAGGCAGCAGAGTTCCTCAGGAAATTCAGTTAGGGAGAACATAATTGTAGATTGTACAGGAGGATCCCAGAGCTGACCTCTGCCATTTCATTACTGCTGTAGACACAGAAGCAAAAGAGATTCTAATTTCACTTACTTTCTATTCCTGTCTGAGTTTACAGGTTTGAAAATCAGGAGAAAACAATTCCTAATGCTAGCAAAACTGCTAGCATAACTAAGACCAAACCCACACTGAACATTTCAAGATGCATTGGCTGAAGCAGTTATAGCCAGATGAGAAAAGGGTAGTGTGAAGAAACACTAAAAGACATGAGATAAATTACCATAGATGCTCTGTATTAAATATTATTTTGTACCTAGAAACACCTTTTGTGAGTAAAGGAAATTAAGACTTATGAAAATACCTGGATTATATGAACCCAGGAATGGGTCAGTGAAGTTGCAGGCAATGTGAACACAGCATATGTATTACTATCTGTTCTTTAAATCTGGAAATGAAAATTAGTTTAAGACAGAAGTTCCTCTTCCATCTTCTTTTTTACTCTCCTGTACTGGCAATGTATCAGGTCTGCAACTCCCTCACAGGGGAATAAGGGAGAGGATGCATAGTCTCTTTTACAACAAGAGTGGGGTGATACTGATGAAACAAATACACTTTGTAAATGATTATTACATAGGCTGATCTAGCTAAGACTGCTTTTTATTGGATCGATACCTTTGAGTGTGCAGAAGTCAGCCACAGATGCTGCTGAAGTTCTGAGTGCCAACTTTCAAAATCTCTTGGTAGGAATGTTGGCAGAGCAATCGATCTTATTTGGTCTGTCAGCTCCAAATGGTGTCTGCTGAGAGCCAATAGATCCTATCATTTCCTAATCAAACAAACAAACAAGTTGGAATCATGCAGAATGCTTCAAAGCATTCTGATGAACAAAGAGATGAGTAACAGCCAACTTGATTTTTCAAGGATAAATATTGTCAGACCAATGTAAAATAAGCTTTTACAGCTTTTGGAAAGATGACAAGCTGTAAATACCATGTATCTTCAGACAGGCTTCTGAAACTGTCTCCTGTTGTATTTTCATAAGCTACCTAAAGAATATGTAGTCTAGACAAAATACTTGGAAGATGCAAAACTGTTAGAAGAGCATAATCCAAGACAGACTGGTTATCAAAGGGCTGCTGTCACGATGGAGTTTAAAAATAGGAGAAGGAACCTGGTTTTACTGGAATCTGCCCTGGTTTCTGTGCTGCTCAGTTCTTTATTGATGACTTGAATGAAGGAAAAAAGAGAATGCTTAGTGAACTTAATCTTGATACTGATGTAAAGAAGGAAAGGGGCTGGCAGGCCAGACTTGGACTTAAGAATTATCCTGGGAAGAGTATGGAAGATTATCCTATCAGGTAGGATAATCAAATTAACAGATACAAGTGGGAAGCCAGTCTCTACACAACAGAAGATGGAACTCCAAGCAATGTGGAGTTTCAATGGATCACAAATTTATCAGGAATGAACACTAGTATGCTGCAGAAGGCAGTGGGAAAATGGTAAACAGGGAGAAGAAGTAACACTTCTGCTCTTTTTTACAGTAACAGGGTCTCTAGGAGAATTTCTGGAAAGATGTAAGACAATTTAGAAAAGACTGAGTGCCAGCAGAATGGATTAGGTTTGGGTTTGTTTCATAAGCTTCATCTTATGGTGCAATAAGCAGTAAGGCTCTGTGAAAAATACTGACATAGTTCAACTGCAGCCACTGGGTTATGTGGCACAAGAGGATTATATGGCATTTGTACACTCATGGTTACATGGTCTATCAACAATGATATCTTATGTAACATTATGCATGTCTTATCTCACAGGCTCCTATTCTGTCGAAGTGTCTACCTTTTGTTCCAGTGATACAGAATCTCTGGATGAACCTGCAATAATTAGCTCAATGAATTCTACAGCACTAGCTTTAAAGAAACCAAAGATGTGCAAAAAATACTAAACACAGAAACACTTCAAATATCCAGACTTTTCCTTTGAGTTATATTGGCAAGAGGCAAACTATACTTCCCCCTCCTCCCAGGCTTTTACAGAGTGATAATGCAACTATGGATAAAAAAGTACTGAAAATGAAGGGCAATGCAATAATCTGCATGAGTAGTTAAATCATTTACACCAGTGTGGCTGTTAAATGGGAACTGGAAAGTACTGTTATTTACAGCAGGTTTTTTTCACATCAATGTAAGTGTGTATAAATCTTATGATTTCTTTCTTTTTCTGCTCTAAGGCAGATTCTGCTATCTACATACTTCAATGTTGGTCTCATGTTGGTGATTTTCTTATCTACGTCATCCTTCTCTCCCCAAATCCTTGTGCTTTTGCCAGCTTTACAAAACAAAGCAAGCTATTATTTAGAAGGCTTTGCTCTAAGAGGAACACAGTAATTTATTCTTTTTGTTGCTCTTACTTCCTGTATTTTGCCACCTAAGACCAAAATAGGGTAACCAAGGATTTTATCAGCACTTAGTAGACAATACAGAAGCAGATTTTTTAAAGGCCTTTAGTGTCTACCAATTTCAATTCTGACAGTGATGTCCAAAACTCTCTGAATTTCACTGAAAACATGATCATTTGTTGTGGCCTCTGAAGAAAATCTTTGTGTTCTGGTAATTTCACAATACATCATGAAGACTTCATGGTATATTTGTAGTTCATCTTTGGTGCCATGCCTATGCACGAGTGATTCTCATTCGTGGGTCACTGCTGCCCCTTAGGCACTGTGACGCAGAATAGTACGGCCCTGCCTCTTTCTTCACCCCTCAGCTCTTGTCAGGTGGCATGGTCCTTGCAGGCTACCAGTCTGCAATAGCCTTTATGTCCGTCCTTGATAGTGCCTGTTCCTGACCTCTTCATACTTTTCCCAAAGCAGGCCACTTGTGACCCTGTAAAATAAAATGTAATTGCTTTTCAACAAACAAAATGCCCTTCATTTGTGTTACTGTTTGGACAAACTATTTGATAATATTAAAACACAGAAGAGACCTTTTCTTAATGATCCACTGTGTTATTTTCCTCTCTCTGCTTTGCTTAGTGAAGTAGGAGTACAGCTATCTAAACGTGAAAAAGGACAAAACACTCTTGTTTCTAAGCTGACATATCCTATTCTGTCAGCTGTATAAACTTTGTCAGAAAAATCCAGACACTGAAAACTTGGCTGAAAGGTCAAAGGTGAATATGACAGTATTTCAAAATAACTGTCACTAGAAGTGCTAATTCTAGTTTTTAAAAAGCATATGGCTTAACACCAAGGAATTTTTTCTTCAGAATGTAGTCCTACATAGCAGGGTGCTGCTCCATCATCCTAATCATAACACTTCTGAAACAGAGAAATCCTGGAATAGTAGAGAAAAAATGTTGATATTACCTGAATAGTTACTGAACATTATGTTACCTGTCAAAGATGCTTCCTAATTTGGAACTGCATCTTAAAATAGTGTGGAAGCAAAGTGAAGCAAGGAGATGTCGAGGCAGAAGTCAAGTGGAAACAGAAATGAATGTATGTCAAGAGAGAAGCTGTACATGTAGTCTGGGATGTGTAAGAGCAGCTGAAAGCCTGACTACACGTTGTTAAATCAGAAGTCTGACAAAACTAATCATAGCAACAACAAAATACGGAAAGCAAAGCAGCAAAGAGATATGTTTGTACATGTCTGACTGTGATGTTTATGTATATGCATTGAATATTTATATGCGCAACAATCAGACACACAATTGTCTGTACAGAGATGAAACTCCAAGAATTGAGATCTTGTCATAGTTACATTTGTGCACACTGATAGACACTCTTTCCTCTCACCTCTAAATCCCAAAGTCCAAATCCTCACAAACACATGTGAAGCTCTCTTGCCAACCCTGAAGAAATGCATTAATGTCCAATTTCTACCCAGTTGAGACCCACTGCGGGTGATATATATATTAAAAAACAACAAACAACAAAATACCATATAATTAAATGTATTCTTTATGTACATATATAAAAATAACAATATAAAATTATTACTGTATCTGAAGATGAAAAGCTCTTCAATAGTGCTTCACAAAGCTAGTTGTTACGAAATTATTTTATCAATGGATTTTACACTGGACGCAAAGAAAGAAAACAATGCTGAAAGCCTGTAGTGATAAAAACAGTGGAAAGACAGGAAGCTGCCCTCCTGCAGTGGGTCACAACTGGGTATAAACCGGACATTTCAATGATGTATTTCATCAAAGACTGCAAGAGAAGTTCAAATACCCAAGGGTGCTCTTCTGTGCACACAATTGCACACAGAGCTCGCAATTTTCAGCTCTGTAAATTCATGTAATCATATAAATATTTCTGTGTTTAGTAGTAGTTTATTTAAAAAATAGAGATGAAATTGTAATGAGAGCAGTGGTTTGTACAATAAAGTCGTTACTGAGCAGATGCTATTCATGAAGCTCAATGATTTGAATTTTTGTTGAGGGACTATAGTGATAGGACAAGGGGTAACGGGTTAAAACTTAAACAGGGAAAGTTTAGATTGGATATAAGGAGGAAGTTCTTTACTGTGAGAATGGTGAGGCACTTGAATGGGTTGCCCAAGGAAGTTGTGAATGCTCCATCCCCGACGGTGTTCAAGGCCGGGTTGGACAGATCCTTAGGTGACATGGTTTAGTGTGAGGTGTCCCTGCCCATGGCAGGGGGATTGGAACTAGGTGATCCTAAGGTCCTTTCCAACCCTAACTATTCTATGATTCTGTGATTCTAAATAATTTACAGATGTAGAAACTGGCTCCTCTAGTTAGCTATTTCATAGCTATTTCACTTTTTCCCGCACCAGCAGAAATCTCTCCCCAAATATCCCTCTGATCTGTTTATCATATCCATATATAAACATTGTTGGTGCAATGTAAGAGAATGCCACATCACACCTGAGTCTTGGTATCCAAACCAGGGATCAAGTATTTGTTTCTCACCTCTTCTCCCTCTCATTACCTCTAAGATATTTCTCCATCTCCTTCTACTTCCTGATCCAGCTTTTCAAAGGACACGTTGATTTTCTAGTTGCTAAGAAGGTCAGCAGACCTTCCCAGCCATGGGCTTTAATTTGGATGCCTATCATTTTTAATTACTGTGTTACATCTCTACAGTTACTGTTTTTATTGTTTTGTTGATAACAAGAAGTCTCTGCTATTTGACTCATCAGTCTCCCTTCTCCTATTTTCCCTGTCATGAACAGAAATTATCCAGAGACCTTAACATCTCTAATACAAGACACCATCCAATAGCTGCACAAAGTGTATGCTTCAGTAATTTTAAAAGTCCAACCCTTTTCATAAATAGAAACTATTTGGTTATAAACAAATGATATTAAAATTGTACACATACGTTAATAAATGCACAGTTTCCTTGCAGAGTGACCTGGATTGTGCAACAAAATGGACAATGCAAAGAGATGTGAAATCTTGCCCTTTACAAACAGGCCACATAGACACACTATGATAGTTCTGCAGGCACTGATAGCCTGTCTGCAGAAGTATTTCAGTTGTCTTCTGCAAGAGCAGGTGTTTGGCTATGTGGAATATGTTTCAAATGTAACAGCAAAACAGCCTCCATATTCACACTTTCTCAAAGCACAGAGGTTAATTCCAGCTGAGTCAGAAAGTCAACATTATCTCTAAGGACTCCCACCACTGAGTGGCCCCTCTGCTTCCCACTCTTGTGGACCACGTGTTGAATTTTCAACAGGAGTTATAATATGGTCTAGAAAAACCAAGCCATCAGAGGGTTACTAATGAAACAAAATATGAATGTAAGCAGTACAGTGCAAACATGTAGCAATGCCACTGAAAAAAGTCAATATTGTCCTACAAAATCCTCTTGTTATGCTGTAACCTTTAAAAATGGAAGAAATATTCTTTGTTCTTCAAAGCATATCTTTTCAGTTCTCCAATGAGAGAAAGCAAATAAATTATTCTACAAATCACTTATTGCATTTGTTTTCTATTAACACACACTTTTCCTTAGAAAAATCAAACCATATATATATGTAGTATGTATATATATATGGATATATATAGTGTATATATATATAGTGTGTATATATATATGTAGTGTATATATATCCAGACAACTTCCTTGCTGTTTCAGAACATGCCTTGTAGCAAGGCCTGTTATAGCCATTAACTCAGTGAATCCAAAAAGGTAGAGCTTAAAACTCAAACGGCAAATTTTAATTTGGTGCTTCATAAATACCATGCTATGATTTTCGATGGTATTTATTCTCCATGTAATTGTGTCATTTAAAACAACTTAATGACAGACCTTACCTTTGATATTTTACAGCAGTGCACAGACACTCTTAGAACAGAATGTTAAAATTGCGTTGCTGGGAATGCGGCACAGGGTAATGCTCTTGTTGGAAATCACCTCTCTAAACCAGAATACTTGGTCTCTCTCTGGACTCTTTATTGCAAGTGTCCCCACAACAGCATCTTCAGCTGGATTGTGAGAGCCTTCTCAAACTTCTGCTGAGTTTTTATCATTCAGTTGACCTGTGGTCCTAAACGGTCCCTTCAGCCTGTGCATAATCAATCCATTGATATTCATTAACCAAACTACACGCATCCTTACTACTTTAGTGAGGTAAAAAGGACTGTCCTAAGTCACCATTTCTGCATCTGCACCAACAGTTTCAACTGGCTATTTACAAGTTCCTGCTGTGTGTAATTTCATCAATTTTGCAGCAGGAACTGCTTGGGGAGTCTGGTGGGCCAGAATCTCCATCCTAGCTGTTTATCAACACAGCAGGAGCTGCCTGGGAAACCTTAAGGGCATGCTGGAGCTCCCACCAGAGAGCTCCTGCACCACTTTGGCTACATCCTTCTTCATGGAAGTGGCTAGAAGTTCAGTCAATCACCTTGTCTATGCTTAGTCCACTGTTCCAAGTCCATCCATTGTCTCATGGATGCAAATGATTATATGGGGAGCTCCTGGACCGCACTCACAATTAAATAATAATACTAGCACATTTTGTGAAACATCAAATTGTCATGGTTTTCTAACTTCTAAATTCTCTTCCATGTTTTTAGAACAAAGCAGGGGTGAAGTTGCATGTTAGGATCTGACCCCACATATTTTAACAGTAAAATGAATGGCATATATGAATGAACAGAAAGTACTTCCTCCTCTGGCCACAAGCAGGCATGATCATTCCTGGATGTAGAAAATAAGGCAATACAGAATAAATCAATGCAATTTAAAAACACAAACTACTTGGGGAAAACCATTAGGAATAATGTTTTCAGTTTACTCTGACATATGTCATAGTTTACATAATTAGACACCACATGTATTTTATGGTGAGACAATCAGATATCTTTTGGAGTAACTGCCTTTATATGGAGACTACCTTACACACAGACATAAACACAGACACAGAGAGAGACAAACGCAAAATACCTTCATATGTGAAGCAGAGCCCTGAAAAGCTCATCTACCTACAGGTCTTCAGAAGCAGATACTTTAAGGCAAAAGACAGAGACACTAATATTGTTAGATGCAGGAGAAAAGTGGGAGAACTGGCAAAACTGATTAGCAGTAGTAATATCATGGGCTAGAAAGGAGGCTATGCTACAATCAAGTTTGTGCTGTGGTGTTATTTTACTCTATGCAGTTACACTCTGCAAATCTCTTTCTAATCTTCCCTCTAACATTTTTTGAATTCTTTAAGTTGATCCACAGCACAATCATTTTACCTCTTTCTTGCCAATACTTCCTGATGTAATATTCTTTACTGAATGGTTTATCATTCAACTGAAATGGAATGATAAATGAAAATAATTTAAAAGAAGATTCAAAATGAATCTTTCAGAATGCCTTTGCTACGTGTAACATCATCTCACTCATCACCAGACATGCCACATTTCCGAGTTTACATGTGCTGTCCTACTTCTGGTGTGAACATGTGCTATTAATAATCATATTTTCCAACACTTCTGCCCACAAGGTATCATTATTAGCTCTTAAAGTTACTTGAAAGACCTGCCTGTGGTGCAATTATAACTACCCACTATGTCACAACAAAGGAATCAGTCTTCTGAAAAATCCCCAGAAAAATATCAATCCTGAAGTTTGATTCAAAAACTCACATGGCCTATCAGTAACCTGCTAATATTTTTGCTCAAAAAGATGCACTTGACTAAATACATATAAATATAAATTCTGCAAAATTGTCTTTCAGAGTGCTTGTTCAGTATTTTGCAAAGAAAATTTTCACTGATCACAAATATGAAAAGTGGAATTTAAGCTGAGTAAGTTTAGGACACAATATGGAGATGAAAGAAAGTTTGGATAGAGTTAGAGAGTCATGTTTTCTGATAGTTAAACTACTATACCTTATAATTGTATTTATCAAGTTTTCCAGTTTCATCTTCAGAAATCAATGGTGATATTTGCCTGATGGTAACATCTGACATTTAGAAAAGGGAGTCATGAAGTTATACACTCTACACGCCCTGAATTGTAAATTCAACAGCAGTTATGCTACTGAATCTAGAGAGCTCCCAAAATCAGGATTACCAGGACCAAAATGCTGCAACAAATTTGTAATGACAGGCTGTAGGTGAGTAATAGAAGACAACAGACTTCAGCTTTCCAAATTAGTTCATTCAATTTGCAGTCAAATTTTAGAATTTATCAGAAAACCATAGTCAGGTTTTTTAATAAAAGCACTTTCTGTGTGCATGAAGCAAATAGCACGACACATAATGCAATTAAAACATTTTGTAATAAAAAATAAGAAATTACATATCAAAAATTTATGTTTTGTTATATATCCACCTAGCACATCTGCTATGCCATTGTGACAGATGTTTATTAATATGGATATCTAATCATAATGCTTGATTGCTAATGGCTTAGTAATCCATCTTCTAAACACTGCACACGTTTCTGATTATATGTTGAACCAATTACCAAAATATTTCCTAAGAATTAGTTCTTTACCTCTATTGGCCTCTGGAAAGCACCATGAACTTGCAGTTTTGATTTCAACAACAACGTACAATTCTGTCACAGCAGTACTTAAAATATGTTGGGTTTATAATATATATGCTTTATGAAAGACTTAAAGACACTTCCTTAAATATGGTAACTAGTATGAAAATTGGCTAAAATTAATAGAAACATCTTTTGAAAGAATACGTTCTATGTAAGGCTGGTGACCATAAAGCAGGTGACTCAGCTGGGCACAACTACTTTCAGTTATCTTCAGGAATGAAGATCCTAAATACTACTTCCTCATGTATTAGCCACTCTAAAAATTGCAACCTGCAACCTGTTTTTTTCTTCCTCCCAGTTTGGTTCTTGCATTCAGAGGAAAGGAGTAAACTGCCCCACATCAAAATAGGATACTGATTTTCCAATTTCTTTTTCTTGTTGAACTTCAAAATCTAGGAATACAAAGTCTCACATCTTCCTGCCATAGTTCTACAGATCATGCACTTATTTGACATTCTGGCATTTGGCTACAGTGTTAATTAGTTGGACAATTCAGTTAATTACTGAAATACTCGGTTACAGCTGAACATCGTTTTCAGATTCTGCAAACTGTGGGAATAATAATAGTTTATTAAATTAAAGATCATAGTCTCTTTTTCTAATAGCCCATCTTTTTCTAATAGCCCCCCATTAACTACTGATGCCCAATACGTCTTTGTACTCACCTTTACCTTGGACATATTCCCTTACCAACTCTTTTCCTAATTTCTAAGCCCTCACGAAGGTACAGATAAAGCTTACTTTACTACAAGTTCACAGAAGATGAACTGGACTTGATGGGCTTGAATTTCTGAATTCTCTTGCTTTTTCTGATACTACTTTAGGCCCAGTTATTTTTTTACCAGACACTGTCTAGCTCACTGGCAAGTTGCTGTTTCATGTGGCGCTACCACATTATGAGACTATAAGGCAACAGGAGCTTTTGAAAGTGTTACCTTGGACGTCAGATGTGATCAGAATCCTTCAGATACAACTCTTCAGAGTTAAAACACCACCTAGTTTCATGCTATTTGTTGCATTTGAAGGTTACAGGGCTTTGGGTTTGTTTGTGTTTTGGGGTTTTTGAGTAAAACTAGCTACTTTTACTTTGTTTACTTTGTCTACTTTTTACCTTGTTTTTCTTGTTTTTACTTTTACTTCTTCCATATTACAGTTGCCTAATGGGCATGATCAGAAGCCATTTCAGTCCTAGGTGGTTTTCACGACTGCAATACTTACTTGACTTTTACTGAAAAAGTACCTGGCTTTAAAATGCTATGCAAGGAGAAAACTAATTTCAAAATTTCAGAATAAAAATATATACTTTGCATAATGAAAAGAACAGTTTTAGAGACAAACTATCATATTTTCTTTGTATTTTATCAATTTGATACTTACCTTGTTCATGCTTTGAAAAAAATAATGAAGTAAACATATTCTCATTTATACTGTTGATGACTCAGAGAGTTATTAACAGCTCTACAACACCAAAGAAAAAGGGTCATAATATTCCCATCCTCCCAAATCACCCACATTTTTCATGGTGGGTTCTCCTCATCACTCTTACTCACTTATGTAAACACACTGTAACATAGGGAGGGTGTGAATGAAATCTTTGTATTGTCAGCCTCAAACATTCAAATACCAGGAGTCAGGCTTCAGAATATCACACAACTGAAATAAATACCATGAGACTTGAAATAATAAATCTGAAGTTCTTTGTATTTACTTTCTGTTTTCCAGGCCTTCAGGGCTCACATTTTCAGGATTTGCTCAACAGCCATGAAACTCACTTTAAAAATGCTGGAGGTAAGTTTCACCTACAATAACATATCTCAAGTGCCAAGACATGAAGCAATATACATAGAAAGATTTCTAATAATGTTGTGAGTCATCAACACTAACTATATGAGTCTAAGAAAAGAGCATTTAAAACATGGAAGTTGCTAATTCCTATTCTGTTCATCAAACATCACTAAGAAAGCTCTCTTACAGCCACATGGTGGTGAGAGGTAAATAGTAGTATAAAAGGACATGGTCCCTGGCTAGAATCTATCACTGATGCCAAAAAGAAAAAAGAGCAAAGACGTGGGAAAAAATTACTAACATGGGTGCTGTTTCCTAGAATGTATACACTCTGGCAGACAGTTATGTCTGCTTACAGTGTTGCACAGAGCTGCTTAGCTCACTTTACTGTTCCCCCACACCCCCCCCATCTTAAGAATAAGTAATTTGCTACAGGCTGGGAATAGAGAGCATTCATTCATCATTTCTGCTGCAGAATGCTGGGTGTGAAGAAGGGATTTGCTTCCCTGCAATGATGCAAAAATTCACCTGCATTCGAGGCTGAAATGCCTGGCTGCAGAGACTGCAAACTAGAGCCAGGATTTGAGTCTTACATAGATCCTAACAGTTTTCAACAGCCTGGTGCAACCTCAGCACAATAGGCATTCCTGGTTATATTAATTACGTACTTCAAAGGGTTTCTTAACAGCCAAGAAGGCTAGAAACTTTTCTTAATCGACACAGAGTTTCTACAGGAAACTATATTCACACAATTAACACAATTCAATAGATCAAGTTACTTGCCATTGGCATGTGCCACTGTCACACTGCTATGTCAAGACGAAAGCACCGGGAAGGATGTTTGGCACAGGCTCTCTGGTTAATGACACTTTTAAATTTTATCAGTGTAGTTGAAATTTTATAGGACTGGAAGGGGGAAGCATCCTCTGAGAGTATTTCAGTTGAATACAACATGTCCCAAAAGTAACATCATAGGCCTGAACAAAAATGCCACTTTGTCTATTTTTAAATCACAATTACACCATGCTTTATTCTAAGGCCTAAAACTAGAGTTGCAGCTTGTTTCCTCAGCCTACAGGACTTAAATTTGAAGAGAACTTTTGGAATCAGTTACTGCCTTGGCACGCAACGCAATACACACAGTAGCTTGTTCACTGAAATGCTGACCAAATTCTGAAGGTTTCTACTCTGAGGCTTGTGCTCCCTCCCAGGCCATGAGAAGTTCTCTTTCTATATTAATAACCCTGCTTTACTGATGAGAAAAGCTGCTTAAGCAACCCATTAAACAGCCATGTTTACTTACATACTTATCTTCACATTTATAATGGTCCACTCACTGCAGGATTATGGAGCTGTATAGCTTTTTAGCATGGCTTGTTTTAGGATTAGTTGGAAAGACAAATATTCCAAATTTTGTTAAAGTACTAGTAATATTCACTCAGTCAAACACTGCACAGCCTGACTCTGAAAAGGAAACACAAGAGGTAGGCTCCACACTTAAGCAAAGAGGTAAACACACAAACGCATGGTGATTGAGAAACTTGGTGAGGACTTCCCTCTACAGTATTTACACAGTAATTCTTCTTTCCACCCACCTTTTGCTTGTTTTGCCTACTGTCAGAAGCCCAGGCGAGACCTTATCTGAGTGGTTTGCATTTGGGAATGTGAGAAAGCAAGGAGGCAATGTGCATTCCCAATTCCAGCACTGGCTGTTCTTTAAACACCTGCCAGATGTCACACGAGGTGCACTGAGAAAGCTTTATGATTACCGTAGGGCCTCAGGGCCTGCCATATTGTAGACAAGAAGTGGTTTTGGAAAGAATCTGGTGGATTACTCTGGAAATGTCCTTTGAGGAAAAAAACCAAACAAATCTGAGAGTCAGTTAAAAAAGGTATAAGAAGAGAAAGTTAAGATTCTCCAAGTAACTCATTGCCTCTCTTATTAATCTAGATGAAACTGCAAGTCCCAGAAGCAAAATTATGGCTTGTGTAAAGGAAAGATGCAAAAATCCCACATGTGAAAAACAGAACACTCTTGGCACTCTTGGCACACAGAAGAGCTGCAATGATTCATCTGGATATGACCTACACATTTATAGGAACTGAATATTTAAAAAGGCAAACAACACATTTTAGGATAAAAGGAAAATCAGAGGAAATACAGAGTGAACACTTGCAATACTCCTTCCAACAGCAGTAACTTCTTTGTCAGCAACTTTTTCCTGCCATATCCTGTGTTACCCACACCATGACAACAAACCCCTTGGTGTAACATAGCACCAAACGCAGATGTCCAGCATCTGGTGCCTGCACTGAGAACTCTTTAAGGAAATCACTTTTAGAATATTCATGTTATCATCATCTGCTACCTCTGACTGGCCCACTTGAAAAGCAATAGACAGAGACCAGACAGCATTAATGAAGACATTCAAAAGACAGAAATTGAATCATGCATACTCCCATATAGAAACCTTGAAATCCTAAATTAACTGGGAACTATGCTGTTTATAACAACTTAGCCACAAAAATGCTAATTAAGAGCAGAGCATTACAGCATGTCTAGCAATTACCACAGGCCCATACAGACAGAAGAAGCTTCTCAGCCATTACTCAGTGAAGAATATACTGCTCTGCACAGATGATTCAGCCAACAGAAAGAAGGTGTCTAAAACAATGAATGGAAATGTGAAAGTAAACCATTACCTAATGCTAAATATAAATCAAAGGTGTTAGTGTAAATGGCCAACTATTTTCTTATTTTTATTTGCAGTTGATTAGTTTACCTTCAGCTCAAAGGAAGAGAGACAGACCCACTTAAGGATAGCAGGAGAACTAGTGATCAAGTCATGCAGGTGGAAGTGAGAGGATGACCTGCATTGTGAAAAGCAGAAATTACATTCCTCTGCTTCTTCTTTCTCTGACACAACACTAATCAGAAGCACACCATCTTCAGAACACCACACATTCCTGGGGGTAGGCATGTGGGACCAAGTGTGCTCACAACCCCCCTTCCCTCCTCCTATACACCTCTAATTGTATTTTATTTTACTTCTCAGTATGTTGATTATACGTGGCCTTTCCATAAAACTAAAGATGTTCTCAGTGCCAATGTCAGCTACTTCTTTTAAGGGAATAAGTGGTGTATATGGAGGGATGATCTCAATGGTCTGTAGCAGTTTTCTTTAAAAATAGCCTTTCAATAAGTTTACCATGAAGTGAGGATAGCCTGCTGAACTCTCAGACTCCTTCCATTAACTCTCACCCACCCAGAGTTTACTGAACAGTGTCACTCCTTCCCCCTGTTATCACAGAGTGCACAGAACTAGTGAAATTGTTTGATCCACCACTTGCTGACAGTAAGGATAGTTCTCAGATGACCTTAACAGTTCTGGATTGAGACAGGTATGGCAAAATACTGTGAAAGAAAAATCTTCTGTTTGCACTCTGTGATACAAATCCCTCTACATTTCTACCTTTTACTATTTCTAGAGCTCAGGTAACAGCCGTGATGCAATCTTTCAATAATGAAATCATGGTATTAGTGCTGTATGGTGTATGCTACATTAAGGCTACATGTGCATGACATGACTATTCCCAAATACCACATCATGTTTACTCACACATCCTCCATATCCCCAGATACTGACCTCCAAGTGGTCAACTGGCTGTTGACATTCTACAAATCAGCCCTGAAGCAGCAGTAATTCCCCATACCACATATTCTGTGGCAGATAGAATGGCACCTACTCTAATTGTACTTCAACTTGGCTGATGAAAACAAGATCTAGTATAGGGAGGCAGCACCATGCTCTGATCAGGTATTTGTATGAACATGCCTCACTGCAATAATGGTGATTGTTGGCCATCTGGCTTACAGAAATCTAGCACTATAAGCTAGTCCATCCAAATACAAACTTTGTCCATCATTTCTTGTTTGACATTCTTTCCATCATGTCTCTACACAGAACATAGGCCATAACAAGTGAAATGCCACCTCTATACCATGAAAGCTGAAATCTGCTCTCATCTAGCATCAGGGCACTCAGGAGTTTGGGCCAGAGGCTCAGTATGAGCCTACCTCTTTCTGCCCTACAATATTATGCCTCAAAGGTGTCAAGAATATAGGATGGAGAGGCAAAACATTTGCTAACCTTTTGAACAGTACTATTACATCAGGTCTAAGGCATACTAAGACAAGCTGAATGCCACTACCACTGCCATTCGAAAGAGAAAGACAGAGTTTTAATCCCCAATAGTACCAAAACAGCAGCCACCAAAGGCACTGAATAAAAAAAAAAAAAAAAAAAAAGTGTGTTAAAAAGTGCTGCATAGTGTCAAACAAAAGTGTAAAAACCACTGGCAGGCTGTGTGAGCCCTGAAAGGTCCTGGTTTAATTGAAAAAGAATGGAAGAGATTCCAGTCGTATTTTTAGCAAGAAAACACAGCAGTTCAGCACTTTTTCTGTTGTTTGCCATGCTCCCAAGGTGAGCATCTGTGAATACTTTTTCTCAGAACTATGCATATTCAAGAAAGAAAACTAAAGTGTACTAAATAAAATGAATCATATAGAAAATACAATAAGGCTTCTTGTACCTCTGCAGCTTCTGGGACCAATTATATTTTATTAGATGCCAACTCCATCCTAGCTTCCAAGGTTCAACTGAAATTATTTCTTGTGGATTGATCACTCAGGCAGAAAAAAGTCAGACATTTGGTAGGAGAAACAATACAGGTGAACTGATTTTATGAAAATGAAGGCCTTATCTCTCTGAAATAACTGTGGCTTCATCTGCACAGAGTGCCTATAGCAAGTGCTATGTTGTGCTACAGTGCTGTGAAACAACTGGCCTGTAACCCAGTTTAGGAAAGAGGGGAAAATAACAGTAAAGTAATTCTTTAGGAAAGACTGTAGTCACATACTGAAAATTCCAAACATACTTCCTCTCCCTACCCTATAATGTAGTTCTCATATACCAAATGACCAAGGCCACGCACACAATTTGGAGAGCCTCAAGCTGATTTGGATATGGCTGAGTACCCCTGTAAAATCTGCTTTATACAGTGTGCTGTGCCTTCACCTCATTTACATGTTCAAGGATATGGGATATGTCCAGAACATGAAAGTCCAAAGCCTAATTTTTCTCCAATGCCTGTAACTTTCTGTACATATGAATGTAAAATAAGGTAATTTGCTTAAAGTAACTGGTTCTTAGATAAAAATTACAAAATCTCTTTGCTTTGGAAAATATAACTTCTGGCACCAAAATGTTTTCAGTTTTACATTCTGATAAAGAAGCCCTGAAATACAAAGTTGACAGAGTTTCTTCTAAGGGTGAAGAAGAGGGAATAAGATGGCAGAGGAGCCCCTGACTACAATCCTTCCTCCAAACTGCCCACTTCCCTCCTGACTAGATAAGAGCAGCAGCCCAGAAAATTACACCACTTTACTAGATTCATCTCATCCTGGTAATTGTGAGCAATCCTGTCAAGGCCATCTGCAAACTGTGGTGACCAGCACTGCAAAGCCTACACAGCACCAAAAGCACTCCACTTTAAAAAATAACATCCTACTGAATTGTCTCCCTTCTGTTTCACTATCTGCAATTACTATTTGTCTTCTCTATTTCAACAGTTACTACTTATTTTTACATATCAGGTACTATCTGTACTATGAAGTTTACAAACTCTACCTTGACAATTAGACTCCAGTCTTCTATTTCACAAATACCAGCCAGGTCAACAGTTCAGTAAGTGCCATAAACCCATTTCTTTTCACCCCTGGACAAAAAATACTCAAGAGAAATGCAGGTGTTCATCATACTCTGAATGTGACTGATCTCTTGTAGAAGCAAAACTTTCATTTGAATCAGCATTAAATTCACAGGGAAAAAAAAAGCAACTAATACCTTACGTAAAATTTCTGGTCATAATTAATTCACTGATGTGCCTACACTTCCAAGGAAGGGCCTGATTAAAGCAAAAGTTTCCCCTCTTTATTTCTTGGAAACTCTCCAAAGTTTAAGCTTCTAATTTCTGCTAATTAATTCAGGAGGAACCGGAACATATGGTCTTATATAAAAAAATATATAGCATGTACAAAATATAGCAAATAAATTCCATAAGAATAGGCCTACATTTTAAAGGGGAAAAAAAGCTGGGAGAGGTGCTCTGCCTTTTTAATTACTTCTTTATTTCTCTAGGAGACATTGCTGGGTGTTCTTACCCAACAACAGCTTGAGCAAAATAAACAGAAAAACAAGTCTTGCATCAAGCCATTAAAGGTCAAAATGTGGCTCAATGATGTGCCAATTGGGAAATGCTACAAAAACCATCATTTTCCTGAACATTATCAAAAGAACAACAAATTGTAATACGTACTGACCATGACTTCATATCCAGTTTGAACACTGTCTGCCCACTGGGTGGGCCTGAGCCACCAGAATGGACCAAGAAAAGGGACAGAGGAAAAGTGGCCTTAGGCAGAGTGATGGTGCTAACTGACCCTGCAGGACCAACTCAGAATGTAGCTATTACTCCTGGGGTGCTCAGGCTCCCCTTGTTAGGAGGGAGTTGAAACCAACTCTGCCCACCCTTGCTAAATGGTTAATGTCTACAGAGCACAACCTTAACATCTGCAAGGTGGCACAGCACTTTCTCCTTGGTCTGTCATGTCCAAGGGAGACTGCCCTGCCACAGGCTTCCCATTTGCCTATGAAAACTGGTCTCAAAGCTGTTAAATTACTGCCTGAACTGCTCCTCCTTTACACTCGTTATGTCTCTGTGGGCAGAAGCTAATAGTTGGGAGTGTTTTGCTGAAGAGCTTGTGTTTTCCCAGTATGATTGCTCTGTCGATGAACACCTTCAGAGGCTTAGAAATCTACCCTCTCCATATAGGGGAGAAAACATCAGCTCACTCAGATCCAACAGGAATTTAGCAGTAGAACAGTTCCTGCAAATTTTGTGAAATTAGCTCAGACTTTAAGAGACTGGGAAGGAACAGTGACAATAACGTGCAACTAGACATTCAAAAAAGCAGAAGATGCTCATTAGCTATCACAGCAATGACTACCATGAATCCGACACTGTTGTGGACCCACTGGAGTACTTGCTAGGCAACCTGCTGCCAAAGAACGTGCAAGCTAACATAGAAGAAACAACAGACAGCTCCAAGCTAGTCTTCAGGTTCATCTTTAAAAAGTTGGGGATACGCAGACCTAAAGGCTAAGGCCTTACCTCAGTCCTGGGGCAAATTAGGGAGGAAGTCTCCATGGAAGACATTTTGAGGACGGGAATATGAATCTTGGGTCCTCTGTGAGCGTCCAGAGATTTGGGCCTGAGCATATTATGTATAGAGCAGAGGCTGAAGAAATAAAGCTTCAGCCTCAAGAAATGAAGGCGAAGGAGAGGTCTAATCAACATTCTTCCACTATGTGAAGGAGAGTTTATAGAAGACACTGACTTGTTCCTCAGATGCACAGTACTAATAATTAAAAAAAAAAAAAAAAAGAGGACACGGGACACAAAAAATCCTGTTAGATCAAGATGTAAAATTTCTTTACTGTGGGTGGCAAAACACAGGTTGGCCAGAGGATGGACATGCTGGAATCTCCACCTTAGGAATTTCCAAAGCTTGACTGGTCAAGCCTCTGAGCAAGTTGATGTAATGTAGAAATTTATCTGCTTTGAAGAGGCTGACTAGGTGACCTCTGAAAGTCCTTTCTAGCCTCATTTTTAATATGAGCTGGTAGGAACAAACTGAGAAGCAATGAGATGAGACTGGATTGCTGGGCAGTAAGTGACCCCAGCAACTAACATGCCTGCCATTGTCCATTTCTCAACCTGGAATGTTTCTGTGATATACATTAGAATAATGATCTTCCAAAGCACAGCACTGACTCATTTTAAAAAAACCTAGTAGGTGTTAAAGAAATAGGGTGGTATTATGAATGTTATGAGCTGGAGACAGAAGCAGTACTGAGTGAGAAATGTACTTAAGGGTTTTGACAGTGAAGGCAGGTGTTTTGTTTGATGCAGCAGAAGTGAAAAGCGTGTAGTAACACTGTGGTTAAAGGAACAACAGAGATGATGTAGAAGAAACGGGAGACTGCAAAAAATGCATGAAATTCAGACTCAGTCAAAATCTTTTGAGATGGGCAAGAGGACAAATATAGAATTTTTGCTTTCAAAAGCCTCACTTGTGTAAGCTGGGTTTGTATATATCTTAGAAGCTCTGTGACATTCAAGTAGAATGAGCGTTATCAGCTGATTCTGTGTTACATGGTATGATTTAACTTGACACATCTCAACAATTCATCACAAATCTGAGAGACCGTGTTTCTACTTGAGGGTAACAACTGCCTGAGGTTACTACATGTAGTTCTTCTGCAAGGACAGTCAGTATCCTGCAAGTACTGTAAAATCTTAAATAGTATTTCCACTACTCTAGTTAATGCAATTCTGCTGCTCATTTTAATAGTAAAATTTATATGCTTCATCTACTTTGTTGTAACAAGTAAATTCTGGTGGTTCTGTTTATCAAAGTATGTATAGTAAAACACATGCACTATGCACACACAGCTAAGTTGAACTTGCTTTAGAAATAAATTTATTTTAAAAACAACTTCATATAATTAACTCTAATAAGAGTTGCTCTTAAGATAGAACCCTAAAGAGGGTTCACCTACTTTGCTTAAAGTAATTTTGTCTAAAATGACTGTCCTTTCTGATGATTCAGCTGGACACCACCACTGTTTGAGAAACTTTTGCAGCCTTCAGCGTTTGTGTGATTTTTGATAAAATACTTAATTTTAAAAGTTGTTTGTTCTTGTATGCATCTTATGATCAACCACTGAGTAGCTATGGACTCTTGAAAGCATCCCAGACTGCTTAATAAAATAATGCTGATCTATGAATTCTCTGACATAAATAATGGGGGTAGGTAAAAGGGAAAGTTTTCTACGTATCTGAAGCGGAACTGTAGATGTAATGGCACTTAGTCAGGTCTGGGGTTTTTGTAATAAAAGTACCATTATCTTTTGTGGCAGTGACAGACTGGGTTGATGACCAGAGAGAAGACAGAGTAGGAGGTCTGGGACTAGTGAGTGATTTCCAAATGGGTGAGAGTAGCTGGTTGAAACTGACAGAAATCTGAGGGCTAGGAGAGGCCAGAAAAAGACAAGGAAGTCAGTGGATATTTGGGTGCAATGGAAAAGCTGTATAGTATTTCAGAAGCATCTGGCTGCTGAAGGGAAACTAGGAGGATCATGGGTACCTCTGAAGTGTAAAGGGACACAAGGAAAGGTAAATCAAATAGTGTGTTATGGTGAGAATCTTCATGGATAAACTTGAGTAGGAATAGAATCCCTCTTCTCTCCTCTTCCATCATCATCTTTCTGTCCCATGGTCTCTTCAAATCCCAGTAACTACAGAACTGCCATCTTGACTTCTCATCTTCTTTTTAGATCCCCCCATCTTGATTTTCCTCAGCAAAGACTAGAATATCATGGAGAACATATGAATTAAGACTGAACAATTAAGACATGCTCCATCCCTGGCGGTGTTCAAGGCCAGGCTGGACAGAGCCTTGGGTGGCACGGTTTAGTGGGAGGTGTCCCTGCCCATGGTAGGGGGGTTGGAACTAGATGATCTTAAGGTCCTTTCCAATCCTAATTATTCTATGATTCTATGATTCTAAGACTGGCTGTTATCAGGTTAGCAGATTTGCTTGATTGGGCAGCAGCTTAACCAAAAGAACTACAGAGAGAAAAGTTCAGGCTAAGCTGCAGTCGCTGCAAGTACTAGAGGTATAAGCAGAATTGTATTTAGCTTTACTGTAAGGATAAAGGAGGACAGCTTTTCTGGGATGACTTTGTTAGATTTATTTTTCCAAATCTTGTTAATTTGTTTTGCTATTTTTACTATTTTTCTAATATTAACTCTGATATTGATGCCATTTTAGAAACAAATGTCAAGTATCAGGAGCAAATACAAGACATTTTCTGAACAGTTTGCTGACAGCTGCACTTTTCAAAAAAAAAAAAAAAAAAAGTGTTCATATGGCCCCATTTGGAATCTCGACAAACCTACAAAATGGATAAAAGGGATAAAAGCCCAGTGATTCTCATTTACCATTTATACCACAGAAAACTTAAAGGGATTGTCATGGAGACTCCAACCAGGCACTGTGAATCCTGAATCCATGGACTGCATGCCCTCAGGACATTCTGTGAAACAGCCTAGCAGAAGTTAGTTACCAGAGCTGGTCTCTCCCTTGTGTATCTTTAAAATCACCTCAGACACGGCAGCATGCTCTGCCTTGTATGTCCAAATCTCATCTGAGGACCTGGTACTATCTTTCCTATCAGCAAAATGCTGTGAAATACTTGCACTGAAGATATCCTGTAGTTTTCTGTTATTATAAAGGAATTTGCCTTGGAGAGCAAGGCTCAAACAGTAAGGCTGTCCACTACAACTGTTCTCAACAAGTTCATCACAGACTTCCCTTTCTGCTTAAACAACTGACCCTTTCTTGCTACTTTGTCAATATAAATTAAAAATGACAGTGTCCTGATCCTAAGCACTGCTTGAATTAGATGTGAATTCCTTTATATGAGCAAAAGAACATTTGTGTCTGTTTACTGGTAAATGCCCCCTTAACTACAAATCCACTGTGACAATGGAAAAACAAACCAAAACAAAACAAAACCGTTCTATTTACACAAAGTGTAGGGGAAAAAAACCCCACAGCCACAGGATTTTTCTTGTACCTTTTTAGCCAATCAGCAGAGAAATTAGAACATCGCCAAAATACTACCAGAACTATTACAGCAGCTGAGGCAATTTCTTGCTATATACCTCTACGGAAGACACAGCAAAAGGACAGAACATTGACCCGTGTGGTTAAATACATTTCCCCCATAAAATTAAAAGCTCCGATTCCTTTTTATACTTAGATGTTTTCAGTGAATACTCATGCTTTTGCACCAGGAAAATGTGATGTGACAGGACACAAGGAAGAAAAAAAGTTCAAATCATGTAAGCACACATGTATGTTTATAAATACAAAAATGCCTATTTTTTCAACCTTCCATTCCTTTTACAGGTAATTCTGCCTGTTGTACATTCCAAGACACTGTCAGAGAATAGAGATTCCTGTATAGCAGCATTACTTTCTGGGGTCAACATATACAGACACATGTGTATCTCCCTAACCCAGTGTTGTCTTCAGGGTAATTTTGTCCACACTTTTCAATGGATTTAAAAACACAATTCATGCTTGTATTTGAGATGAACACATAAAAAAGCAGTTATTTCAAAAGCCCTGCAAGGCTTCTTTCCAATAATGATGTAATTTTAAAACAGTTAGAAAGCTTGGGAAACACAGTTTTTTCTTATTGAGAGGAAAAATGAGTGTATTTTGGCACTAGATCAATAATGTATCCAAGCCTGTTTATAAGCTACTTGCTCAGTTTCTGTACACACAGGTGTGAAAACTCCAGAAGTCAGATGAGAGCTCAGAATTGAGTAAAGAATTGTAACCAGCTTTTCTTAAGAAAACTCTGAGTCATATATGCTGGTTGTACCCTAATGCAGTTGTTTGTAAGTAAGTGCTTCAGAGTTCCTTGTTCCATGAAACTTTCTTTAATCTTAAAACTTTGTAAGATCTCTTTTATTTGGAGCGAACCAAGTGGTTCACAGGCCAAGATTTAAAACTAAAATACAGTGCACAGTACCTGCTTCCCAGATAGATCCTATGTCCCAAATCCAAAATAGTCTCCTCTTCCGTACAAGTCTGCTTGTTCAGATGCCAGTTCTGTTCTAATCTTTCATTTAGATACCACCCATCACTACAATAAAACAATGTCACATACAATAAAGTCTAAGCAGCAAGTTAATTGACTGCTCTGTGTTTATTCAGATTCTTCCCAGGAATTATGTTCACTTAAAAGCTCAATTTAAAGGAATAAAACTCCTTCATTGCTAAGAAAGAAACTCTTCCTTTAAACCAGTATATTCCCACACAGCAGGATGGGTCTGTCACAGCTGCAAAAGTGGACGCTGAAAACCAAAACGAACTTGGATTTTGAAACCAGTATGCATTATGTTTTAGATTGAGTTTTCAAGTAAGTAGTGGTGTTTGTAAAGCTGTAGCATGTCAGATGTCACGCACCCAAGACTACAAAGTTGTAGTTATGTGCAACTAAGTGATATCACAGCACTTACTTAAATACATCTTCAGCACTTAATTACATCACACACATTGCACTGTTAGACAGCAGAAAACCCTATAAATGAGAGTTAAGTAATTCAAAATGGGATCTAGACAAAGCAAAATGCTCATCATGAAGTCATATATGATGGCCAGTACAAAAAACTATGAACAAATGAATTTTTGTATCTTGTCCTCACCCAGGAAACAGAAGCCTTTCAAAAGCTGAACCAAGAACTGAAATCCTCCTTTCCCTTCTCCATAACATAACCAACCAAACACTCATCATGCTGGCAGAATTTGGGACAAGTTTGACTTCAGTGCACAGAAATGTAAACCCATGTCTATTGCCACCTCTCACTAAGAAATGTAATTGCTCGGCTACAGCATACATTGGGTGTGAGGACTATAGAGATGATGGCTTTGTGAAAAGGAAAGAAACCTCATACTCATCTTCCTGTCCCCAAACTATCCAATGAATATTTAACAGACAAATATACATGAAGTTTTTGGAAAAGCAATTGGAATCCCTAAATGCTTGCCAAGTAAATTCCTCTTCTGCACACGAAAGTATCCACAGGATGATATTAAAGCATCTCCCACAATTCCTGATAATTTATAGCCTAATACTCTGGAAGTTGAAAATTAAGTTTAAACTCCCTCCAGCCAAAGAAACCAGAAGTTCTGCTATCTTGAGTGAATCCCTAAGGTATAAGAAAACCAAACAAACCCTTTTCTTTACAGTTCTGCACAGTAGGCATTCAAATCAGATGCAGACAGTCACTTTTGGATAGATCCTGACCCAATAAGGTGCTCTGAAAATACCTAGCCTCTTTGAATAAATTAATAAAACACCTCTTACGCATATTCAAAGAAGCACGGTAAGTGACAGGCACAAGGCAACAGTCTCCCAGGCTTTGCTCATTTCTGCATAGGCCAGAAGAGAAGTACAGTTTTCTGGTCAATCACTGGGGAAGCCAGCAGAGCCAAGCCAAGCTGGTATTTCTTGAGAAAGCCAGGAATGGGGCTGCAGCTACATGCTGAAGACAGATAGAAAACATCAGCAGACCCACTGATACCTTCTTTGTTTCTCAGCTTCACTGAGTGCCTTTACTATTGAAGCCATGGCAATACAGGAACAATTTCCTTGTTCTTTTGCCTTACCCAGTACAGCCCCCCTAAAGATAATAAAACTACAATCGAGTTCATTTTCAGCAAAGTAAAATTCAGGAAAGGAAAAAAAAACTCTACCAAACTCTCTCATTTCTAGCAGCAACAACTTTCAGAGAACGCAAAGAATAAAACTGTCAGGAACACCCTATGTTATCCCCCAACAAGCAACAATTGTGGTGGAGTCCAAACAGGAATAGAGGGCCACACTTTCAGTAGAGCAAATGCCTGTTAATCTGCTGCCCTTACTTCTGTCTGTCAGGGCCAAAGCTTACTACTGCAAATATCACGGTATTTTTGCAGAATTTTTAACTGATTCCAGTAATCAGTATAACCAGTTTTGCATACTCAGGCCTGATTATCATGTTCAAACCACTGATGCTGCTACAAACTTCCAGCAATAGGTTTCTGCTGTTGTTCAATTACTTTTCCATCTGCCAATTATAAGTTTTCTATGACAATGATTTATAGGAGGGTTTACTGCAGAAGGGTTCATCATTAAGTTTCAGTGAGCTTATGTCACATAGCACATTCAAAGTTTAAAGAAAGCTGTAAAAATATGTGCTACATAAAATTACAGTAGCCTGGCCTAATGTTTATCTGCAGAGAACATGCCTATGAATGTTCAGTAAGATAAGAATTGTTTCAGATTAGGGTCTGCAGGCCCCTTCTGCCAAGACTCAAAAAAAAAGCAGAGGCATCTGACTCTCTGATCAAATAAGGAAGCTAAGCCATAATAAGCTACTTCAGTTGGTTACTCTTTACACTGGTCCTAACTTCTGCTGAGCAATCACTCACTGGCCTTCACTGAAGTCATCCTGAAGTATTTTTCTTAATGACTTGAGGCATACACATTGATACTTTATGCCACCATTATTCCCATTACCTTCTGTCTGAATAATGAGTTATTTTAATACCAACATTAACTTGGTTTTAGTTTAATATATTACTGTTGCATAATACAGTATAATACAGTTCAGGATAATACAGACACACAAACACACTCAGATGCCAAGATGACCTTGAAAAATTAAAGCTTTTGAAAACACTTATTGAGATTAAATAAAAATGAATGCAAGCGAATACATTTGAAGGAAAAGAGAAATCAGCTTAGGTAACAAGTGACTCAAATACAGAAATTTTACAATTTTCCTGAGTAGCTTCTGATGCAACAAATACAAAATGTCAGAATCTTTTATTTCTTCAATGTTCAAGCAAAACTACAGGCTGGGCAAAGACTGGATTGAGGGCAGCCCTGAGGAGAAGGACTTGGGGATGCTGGCTGACAAAAAGCTCAACATGAGCCAGCAATGTGTGCCTTCAGCCCAGACAGCCAACCATATCTTGGGCTGCATCCAAAAAAACGTGGCCAACAGGTTGAGGGACGTAATTTTCCCCCTCTACTCCACTTCTTGTGAGATCCTACCTGGAGTACTGTGTACAGCTCTGCGGCTCCTAACACAAGAGAGGCTGAGAGAGTTGGGCTTGTTACAGAATCAGAGAATAGTTAGGGTTAGAAAGGACATTAAGATCATCTAGTTCCAACCCCCCTGCCATGGAGAAAAGAAGGCTCCAGGGAGACCTTAGAGAAGCTTTCCAGTACTTAAAGGGGACCTACAAGAATTGTGGAGAGGGTATTTTTGCAAGGGCTGTAGTGACAGGACAAAGGGGAATGGCTTTAAACTGAAAGAGGGTAGGTTTAGATTAGATATTAGGAAAAAAATTTTCATTACGAGGGTGGTGAGGCATTGGCACAGGTTGCCCAGAGAAGGTGTGGATGTCCATCCCTGGTAGTGCTCAAGGCCAAGCTGGATGGGGCTTTGAGCAACATGGTCAGACAACAAAGCTGTCTGTTATGGGACACTTAATTCTTTAAAACTACATATAGCAGCATGATACAGTTCTGATGAAAGCAACAGCGAATAATGTGATATAAAAATGCGTGTTTGAATGCGTACTGCCAGACAGGCTGCAGCGCAGAGCTCGGAGTGTAGTTGGTGCTTCCATTTGTCTACTGAGGCAGGAGTGCGTAATGGGCAGGGCTGCACTCGGTGTGCCCTGGTGGAGGTCCTCCTGCAGCAGGGGCTGAGCTTCAGGACACTGTCAGTAGCTGAAAGATGGCAGGGAAGCTAAAAGGGAACTAGACTGCTTGCTCCAGGCCCAAACTGTGCAGGGGCCACAAGCATCCACCATAGTGCATACAGAAAAGGAGGACATTAATCCAGGAAGCTGGGAGCTAGTAACAAATATAAAAACAACACAAAAAAGGAGGAAGAGGACAACTAAAAGCAAGGGTCTTCCTCCAAAATCTGATTTCCCCACCTAGAACTGCTTCACAGGTCTGCAGGGTCTAAGGAGGAAGCACACACCGCACCAGATGAAAAACCTGCTGATGCACCAGTAAAAAGATCACTGCTGGTGCCCCCAGGAAAAAGCGGCGGGTCATAGTAGTAGGTGACTCTACTTCGAAGAGCACAGAGGCACCCATGTATCGTCCTGACCCAGTCTTGAGGGAGGTGTTGCCTACCAGGGGCTCGGATCGGGGATGTTGCTGAGAGGCTGCCTGGTCTAGGCATGTAATACTGACTATTACCCACTTCTAGTGGTTCATGTGGGTGCTAGCGATACAGATAGCAGTAGCCTGGACAACATTAAGAAGGACTCCAGAGCCCTGGGAGAGGTGGTTAGGGGCTCTGGAGCTCAGATATTTTTTTCATCAATCCTCCAGGTCAAAGGGGAGGACCTTGAAAAGGGCAGGAGGATTTGGCAGGTTAATGAATGGTTAGAACGGTGGTGCCATAGTCAGGGGTTTGGTTATTTAGAACACAGGACTCGATTTGGGAGGCCAGATCTACTGGAGGCTGGTGGAGCTGCTCTGACAAAGGGGAAGAGCTTCTTTGGCAGGAGACTTCCCAGGCTGGTCAAGGCAGGTTTAAACTAGATGTGTTGGGGGAGGGAGTCATCAATCCATCCCCACACTCCTAGTCAGTAGCCAGCACCTGTAATAAGCATTTGAAGTGATGCAGAGCTATTTCAGCAGCTCCAGCCAGTGTGAGTCAGCTTTATTTGGAGCTCAGCTCAGATGCCTCTGTACAAACACCCGTAGTATGGGAAATAGACAAGAGGAATTAGAGATGTGTGCACGGCTACAAGAATATGATATCATTGGCATCACAGAAACATGGTGGGATGGCTCCTATGATTGGAGTGTTGGAATGGAAGGTTGTAAGCTCTTTAGAATAAAGACAGGCCAGGCAGACAGGGAGGGGGAGTTGCTATTTATGTCAGTGATAGGCTGGAAAGAATGGAACTCCATCTGGGGACATGTGGTCAGTCAACAGAGAGTTTGTGGGTCAGTGTCAAATCGAGAACAGCAATGGGGGACATCACTGTGGGGATCTGTTACAGGCCACCTGATCAAGAGGGCTCTGTGGATGAAGCACTCTACAGACAAATAGGAGCAGCCTCACGCTCGCGGGCGCTTGTCCTCATGGGGGACTTGAAACGTGCTGATACCTTCTGGAGGAACAGTATGGCTTGGCACAAGCAGTCCAGGAGGTTCCTCGGTTGTGTGGAAGACAGCTTCCTCTTGCAAGTAACAGAGAAGCCGACAAGGAGAGGTGCCATGCTCACCGACAGCAAGGGGCTGATTGTAAATGTGATGCTCCAGGGCAGCCTTGGCTGTAGAGATCATGAGATGATCAAGTGCAAGATCCTCAGGACAGTGAGAAGAGTGTGCGGCAAGCTCACTGCGCTGGACTTCAAGAGAGCAGACTTTGGCCTCTTCAGGAGCCTGCTGAGTAAGGTTCCTAGGAAAAAAAACTAGAGGGCAGGGGGGCTCAGGACTGCTGGTTGATATTCAAGGGTCACCTTGGTTGATATTCAAGGATGACCGAGCTATTCCAAGCTTGGGAGCATTGTGTCCTGACTAGAAGGAAATGAGGCAGATGGGCCAGGAGGCCTTCATAGATGGATAAGGAGTTGCTGAAGAAAAACTTAGAGGGGAAAAAAGAAGCTTATAGAAGGTGGAAGCAAGGACAGGTGACCTAGGAAGAATACATGTATGTTGTCGGGGAAGCTAGGGACCAGATCAGGAAAGCTAAGGCCCACTCAGAATGGAGTCTGGCAAGGGATATGAAAAATAACGGAAAGGGCTTCTATAGATATGTAGCAAATTAAAGACAGATGAGGGACAACGTGGGCCCTGTTCGGAAGCTATCGGCACAACTGGCTACCCTGTATTTGGAGAAGGCTGAGGTTCCCAATGACTTCTTTGCCTCAGTCTTCACTGTCAAGTGCTCTGACCACAACACCCAAGTGTTGAAAGGCAGATGCATGGACTGTGAGAAGGAAGACCTTAGGCCCACTGTAGGAAAGGATCAGGGTTGAGACTATCTTAAGAACCTGAATGTGCGCAAGTCCTTGGAACCTGT
>JANHGB010022718.1:0-17871 GCA_026283785.1 Coracopsis vasa
CGTCAGCTCTCGGCTGTTGTACCAGTCTGTCCTCCGGAAAAGGGCTGTTGTCCCCACGCTTATCGGGTCTGGGAACTTGGGAATGTTCACTTGCCGCAGCGTGAGCAGGTTCTGCTCCAGATGGATGCTTTGTGTTCCTGTTCCCTAACACAGCGAGGTGCCGCGGACTGTTGGTCGCTGTTCTCATTTCAGACACTGTAAAACCCACACTTGAATGATGTCTGCAGAGTAAATGCCTCATTTTGAGCAGTCAGCTTTAATACTTAGTTTTTTTATAATCGTATCCATCTGCAGATGAAATGGGAGGGGCCTTTCCTCCTTTCCCACTCAGGGATATGGGAGGTGAGACATTCTGCATCGTCAGTGGCATGTGACACTGGGATCCTTCTCTACCTCCAGCAGGGGCTTGGATTTTGGAGTCATTTCCCTTCAGATTTAGTGGGTTTGGGTTGCTAAATTACTGTGTTTGGTTTCGTCTGCCCTTCAGTACCTTGGTTCTTACATCACAGAGTGTATTTATAGAATATTACTGTAAATGTACTGCAGTAATTTGGGTCAGAGATCACTCTCATTTGTATTTACTGCTGGAGCAGTCATACCGAGAGCAGCACTGTTTCTGAGCCTTGCGGGCTGCAGGGCAATGCTGTTTCATCCTGACACTGCACAGTGGTTCAGTACCTAAACAAAATGACTTAAAATGTCTGTAGTGGTCACACGTGCTAGAGAAATAGATTTTCCTCAATTAACTATTAAAGACTTGAGAGCAAAAGAAGGGGTGAAAAGTTAAGTGTTTAGAGAAGAGCCATAAACTCTTCTATTATTAAACACTTTGTTAAGATGCCTTTTGCATGCACCTCAGTGACTCTGTGTAACCTCTCTCCTTTTCCCATCCCCACAGGCATTAGCAGTAGGTGGACTAGGGTCCATAGTAAGAGTTCTTACAGCAAGAAAGACTGTTTAAAAGACTATTAACTTGAAGCAAGACGACGATCAGTTTTGGACTCGGAAGAAGGAATGAGCTGAAATTACACTGGTCCATCTTTATTAGAGATTGCAATCTACTGAAATACTATGGAAACCTCTTGGAATGCTTTTAACCTTAAAGGTGGGGGCATAGTAAAGGTATTCCTGGCATATTCCGACTATCACATACAGGAGCCAAGACATTCTCCTGATCCCTCTTTAAAAGGCAGAGAGAGGGCACACTCCTGCCTCCTATTACTGTAATAGAACAGGTATTTTCAGATGCTGCTTTATCCAAGCGTGGTGAGACAGAATCCTGCGTGTGCTGCTGATTCACGAGGTAGCTGTGGCCTGGGCAGATGCAAGACCCTGACAGCTTTGTGGGCGGGAGAAGTGGTTGGTGCAATGGTGGTTGCGTACTGGACGGACAAGTTGGACTGTGGGGTTGGTTTCAGTGTAAAGTGCCTGCTGCATCAATAAAGTTCTTGGATCACACGAGTTAAAGTAATTTGTTTTTCACTAAATCTAAGTCTGACACTTACTCAAGAGCAGGCCAGCACTGCAGGAGTTCTAAGCTAAGTGTCCACCCTTGCATGAATGCTCTTCACCTATTTAGAGAATTGGTCCTCAAATCCAACTGTGCTGGCTGCAGGGAGTGAGACCAAGCTCAGCTGTTCCCATCAAGGCTTCTAAGTGACAGTGAATGTAACACAATCACCCCTGGTTTGACTTTCATACTCTTGACAGTTTAGGATGGACAAAATACTTCAGAACTCTGTACCTTCTGGAGGACTGAAGTGTAGCAAAATGAGCTGAATCAGTGAGCACAGATGTTTTAACCTTGATTTGTCCAGACGCAAACCATTGCTGTCTCTAGCATCAGTTATAGCAAGAGCACTGGGGTTTGCCTGGCAAAGTTATCAGCTGTTTGGCACAAAGGAGCCTATTCCACATGAAGCAGCTGCTCCAGGCCCTACTCCACTCAGTCTTTGCTTTTATCAGCTGCTAGAAGTGCAGCAGCAGCTGTGAAAGATGATTTCAGGAGGCAGAAGCTCTCTGCCTCATTCCTGGCGTTATCTCCCCATGAGAAACAGGCCTTAATGACATGTGGCACACCCGTGCTTACCCTGGGCAGAAGGTGGGGTTTGTTTCATGCTTTAAAAGGCTCTCAATTTTAAATAGCTAAAGCAGCCCAGTGGAGATAACCAGAATTACAAAGAGAAAGAAATCGGGATTAGGGTTTTGATCCAAAATGTATTGCACCACAAATTTCATAGTGTTTCATAATACAATCCATATTTACAGCATAGAAGGAAAGAAATCCAATGGCCATAGAAAGGATTATGTATATCACTTCTTATACAAGGAAAGTGCATTAGCTTTTTAATATATGTATACACACCATTCTTGCTCTGATCTCTAAAGAAAATTCAACACTTAAGAACTCATTTATGGTAAGTTGATCCTGTATGAGCTTTGGGATCTTAAGTGAAGTTGCGTTAGTGAGTATGTAATCTAAGATCTTGTTTTGTCACTCCATTCCAGGCTGCCTGCACTGCTTTTCCTACTGTTCAGCAGTAACCTTTCAAGCCAGGATCAACATAAACCGATTAGTTGCTCAGCAGGCATCAGCGTGAGTAGAGGGAATCCTGTTCCCTGGTCTCAGGTCCCACAGAAATAGGGCAGAGCAAAGGGATATTCTGAAGCAAAAGACCTTAGAGAAGAAAAATCTTCCCAGAACCGACAGGGTTATCCTGCCCCCACTTTGTTTCAGTAGAGAAACAACTGATATAAATCTACTTTTTGATTGTCTGTTTTCATATTAGAACAGAGTTGTACCCTGCCCATAAACTTCTCTATGCCATCACTAAGTGCCATGCATCAGGTTACTGAAAGACTGGGTTTGGACAAACCTGTTGGTTTTCTTAACTTCAAATAAATATAACCTAGCTCTAAACTGAGGAGCATCATTTGTGCCAAGATAACAGCTACTGCGAGTACCTGTGCCTGGGGTACGGCTGATGAACAAAAACTGGGCAGGCCAGCTGGGTACAGATCTGCAGCACATTGATCACTCTGGTAACTGACCTCACGTGGAAAGAAACTCATCTTTACCACAAGGAGTGTGCATGGAAGCAGGGAGCAGCTCACATGCACCTGGACTGCCACCACCAAGGTCATCCAGACCCCCTTAGCAAAGCTAAGTTAAAAACCTGAACAGTAACTGTATCTCCACTAGAGAACAGGCTGAGTTTCTTGAATATATTTAATTGAAGTATTATTAATAACACAAACCTCATTGTAAGAGAATTACCAGAACTGGACCCTGCTCATCAAATTCCATACATTTGTCATTTTTTGAAAGTATGTCCCACTTTAAGAAGTCAGATTTACTGCTGCTGCCCATTTTCATATAGATTTTGCAGTGGTGTTAATAACTATGGGCAACATTGTGCTTCCCCTCCAGGAGGCAAGCACCACCTTGGTCCCCTTTTCTTAAGGGGGAAGGAAAGCAAGCGCTGGAACAAAGATATATTCATTAAGAGTTGTATTGTACCCTCAAAACAAAAAACCTCATGAGCAGCATTTCTTTTACCATGTGGTTAGGACACAGTTAACAGCCCACTACCTGTTCCTAACAGTTTTTAAGCATCAGTATTTGAAGTACAGAAAACCACAACCAAAAAGGCGGATACTGGTTATGAAGATTTGTTGCTAGCATAGAAATCAAAGTGTTTAGTACCAATATTCTTCCCCCTTTGTCACTAGATTCTTTCTTAAATAAAAGGTATTTTCAGTGTGCATTTACAATACCTGGAATTCAGCTTTAAAAATTTAAAATGGTTTACTACCCCTTCTTCCCTATGCTAACCACCTATGGTACAGGCTTATAGATTAGTTTTAAAGGCGACTGAGTATTAGGTACTATAATTAAGACCATTTTAAATATTATTTTTCTTTAAGAAAAGTAAAATCAGACAACTCTAAAGTTGTGCTCTCAAATTAAATAATCATCATCAACATGCAGCCTTCAGGACTGCAGGCCAGGATATATGCACCTTAAATTACACAGTGATATGAAAAAATGCGAACTATTAGTTATGTCAGTATAACAAGGCAAGGCAGATTTCTTTTTTGGTTAAAGCTCCTGCTCCTGTTCTTTGAAAGGCTTTTCAAACAGTCCACAACTCCATACAGTACTGCCAGTATTATTTGTTTATCCACTGCTTGCTTTCCACAGCGAGACAAGAAGCTTTACTGTGCCTAGAGTTACTCAGCTCGAGCACTCCATAACAGAAGCTGGAATCACCATCATAACAGATGCACGTGTTAGAAGCTTGAACTGCCAGCACCGCTACTAGTGAGGTTAATGTTACCCTTTGGTGCCAAGAAAACAAGACTGATGAACACAAGGAGCTGACTTCTGTTAAGACTCCATCAAGACAACGGTCCCCAAGTCCAACTCAGAAGAGATGTTTCAGTTTGTAGTGAAAACTTCTCCTTGCACAGTATTAGTTTTGTAAACAGTGTCAAAAGTTCTTGTACAAAATACTGCAATGACAGTGATTAAGACACACCTGAATTAGTGTGTTCAGCGTCCTTTTCACAGAAAAAAGTGGCTAGATGCTGACTGCCCATTTTCAGGTTCCCTTAAGGCCACAGTGTCCTTGGGCTCGAGATAGACGGCCGGATACTGCCTTTAGGAGATGGCTTTGACCCAAACCATGACATCTAGGACAGGAAGCACAGTAACATTATGCTAGGTTCACACACTTAAGAAGCTGAAGATTTGAAGAAGAAATAATATGGTACATAGGCACCTCCTCATCGTTTGATGGAAAGGACTATTTATAAACAGAATGCTGCAGCACTAATTTATGAGCAGTCACTAATAACAACGTAGCCAACGTATCTCATGAGGAGATCTCATTTCATGCAATGGAAAGGAGAAACAGATCCAGGTGTTTAAGCTCAGCATCAAAACAACAAACCAGGAATTCGGCTTCCTACTTTTAAACATTTGACTGTACTCTAGCAAGGAGCTCATAGCTTCCCTCCACGGACTGAGTCCACTGGGCAAAACTGCAGTCACTCCTCTGAAGCACCAGAAAGCTGCTATTTCCCTCACTGAAATGGACAATTTCCAACATGTATGTATGTGATTAGCTAACATTTTAGTAATAAACTACAGCATTTGGAAAAGATACTTCTCCTGATCTCCCAGCATCTGAGAACTTTCATTCCATGGGCTGGGAGTCCCATTACAGACTACGAGAGGAACAGACTCCTTACCTTGTACTCCAAAGTTTCTTTAAGCATGTTTTCTTCCTCTTGTGAAAAATTCAGTAACACAGATACAGCTTTAATGAGATGGAATGCCTGAAAGAAACCACAGTATTTTGTTACTTATGATGCTCTGGCTCTACAGTCTGGACTATGGTGCAGCCTGGTTTGTCTGTAGGTTTGGTCACAGAGTTTTTAGTCACAGTTGGGAAGAGCAGACCAGCAGCCTTCCATTGTCCCCAGTTCCCACAGACTAGGATGGCCCATATTTTATCTCTTCCATCTGTGTTCCCTGGTCTTCTGATCTTTTAACAGGGGTTTGCATGTTTTGGGGAAAGATGACAAATGGAGAGCCTAGTTAGTTACAACAGAGAAGCAGCTTAGCTCCTGTGGCATCCAGATCATTAACTTGCAGACAGAACTACCTCTTAGAAATTCACATTTCCCTTTCATTTAGTTCACAATAATCTGTATGTTCAAACATGTTACTGTTAGCTGGTTTGCTTCATTGTCCTGAATCAACTTTGTAAGTGTAAAAGGATGGAATTGGCATGGAAGTATCCTTAGCAGGTAACAGGGGGCAGTTTCTAGAGAAAGACAGACTTAGAAAGAGAAGGTGAGTGTACACCTTTACCTCAGATTCCCGGCAGGACATGAATTTTAGTACAACGTGTTTAAGGTATTCGAAGTTTATCTCCCTTGAGTCATTTAAATCAGAGTTGTTTGTGACAGTCACAGAAGCATTAGGCACTTCAGAATTTGCTTTTTCACGTATTTCAGGTACCTCACTGTCAGGCCTTATTTTCTAGAAACAGAGAAAGAGAAGTACACTATAGACTGCATCAGCTTGACACTGGGAGAGGATCTAGGTCTGAGGTATCCAATACAGAGGGCTTGTATCCACAAGGTGGGTACAACCTGGGCATGAACAGGACAAGCTTCTCATCCTTCAGGAGATCACAGCAGAGAAGTGTCTTCACCTCTCCCTAGACTCTAGAACAGAAGCTAGTAGCTGCTAGTGTTACATGTACAGTACTCAAACCAGCATGGATTCTTTTCTTAAAGAGAAAAACAATTTTAAGAGGGATTAAAAGGGACCTTTCCCTGGGGCAGGTATCAGTCCCATGGTAAAACTTAGCTGAAGGGCAGCTAAGTAGCAATCAAACCTCAGTTGTTCCCTCTACAGAAATGTATTAAATGCCCAAACACAGATCTGCAGCTAAAATTCTCACTGCAGGAGCTGAGTGGTGACAGTTACCCATCTCACTCACCAACCTGCCTGCAAACATAAGGAAACTGCAGACATCCCTAGTAATACAAAAATGACACTCTAGCCAGCAGTCAAGCTTTTGGAATTAGTAGTGCAAATAACTGTCAGCAAAGGCCAGCTGAAAAGACTGAAAAAGCATAACCCTTACCAACTCCTTCTGGAGGGTTTTCTTGAGTTCTGTCATTCTTTGCTGCAGCTGCTTTATCATCTGTAAGCACAGCAAAGGATAGTGTCAACACAGCGTTCACTGTCAGGATATATTTTGACTCACAGATATCTGGAAAAACCCACAACAAACAAATGTAATGAATGAAACAATCATTAAATAATGCTGACAGCTCTGAAGAAGCAACCTGAACGTCTTGCCTTTCTTAGCTACACACACTAGCAGGAATGTGACAGGATACTTGAGTTTTCATGTGACAGCACAATGGAAGTGAACAGAATTCACACAAAAGGGCTCTGCAGGAAAGCTGTAAATGATCACATTTGGTGCATCTTTCCTCCAAAACAGATAAGGATTCCTACAATTCTGGCTGCAGTTTTTAATCCACTGCTGCTAGATCCTTGGACAATCCAGAGGGGAAAAAAAGTTACTCACAAAATACCAGATTTAAATCGCCATTTTGGTAAGCCTGTCCTTCTAGTGCCGCAGCATGGGCAGCACCAGTTATTTGGCTTCCTAGTTAAGAGGAGAAAGACAATCAGCTCTTTCTGCTGTTTCAGTTCACCTTGTTTTTCTCAGCAATTTGCTGTTCCAGCTCTCTGTTATCCTTCTGAAGCTGAATGACATCTGCAACTGCTACCTCTCCATTCTGTTCCACCACACAGTTTTCTGGAGAATGGAAATGCTTGTTCAAGGCTCTCGTCGATTCCTCTGGTTCTAAAACCTATAAAAGAGTGAATTGGAGAGAAATGACATTTTCAGCCCATGAACACTCCCAAGGGAGAAAGTCAGACTTCTTTTTGGTGGTTGGTTTTGGGTGTTTGGTGGTTGCTCTTTTAAACCAGAAAACACTAGTGGCAGTCTAGTTGGTTTCATCTCTCCCTGGCCTGCTTATTACTTTTGGGACTCTGTCCCATTCGTTTCATAATGGTTCTCTCAGGATACATGATGAGTCAAATAAAATAAGGGGTTGTCTTTCATAAACCAGTCACAGCTCTGAGAGGAAACAGCTTCCTTTAGGAAGACAGGGAACAACAGATAACAGTGGTCTCACATTTTTCTCCTGTTCTCTGGCCAACAGGCACTCCTGCATCTGCAACTTCAGCTCATCAATTTCCTTTCTTGCCGTTTCTTCTATCTCCACTGCTCGGTTATTACTTGCTTCTATGTCAGATTGCAACTGATGCATTTGCAGCAAGACAGCTTCATGATCTGAAAAAGGAGAGACCTGCTTAGTATCAGTCTACTGAATCAAATGCAGCTGCTCTTTAAGAATATACAAAATCTTTCAAGCAAGTGCATTTTAAGCGTTGCAGTGAAGTAGCAGGTTTTGATCTGTATCATATATTCCACATTTTGTGCAAACCAACCATTTACGATAAGTAAGATCTGTAATTTTATGGTGTATAAACATAAGACTGATTGAAAAAAGTGGGTTTATTTTTAAAGAGGCAGCAGAGAGACCATCCAATTGCTACTGAAGGACACAAGATCTTGAAAATTCTAATAGATTAAATATGGAAGAGAAATTACAATTATTACAATCTACCAGGAAAGCCCAGAACTAGAGCCTGTATGTCAATAAAGCTGTCTGGGATACAATGGACTCGTTTGGTCTAACCTTGACTGAGTTGTCTTAGCTCTTCTTTCTGTTTTAGAAGTGTACCACATTTTTCATCAATTAGCTGGTCTTTTTCCTTTATTAATGAAGACAGATGTGAAACCTGCAAAGCAAGCAAACAGAAGTCATTAAAAATATAACACAGATAATGCAACGTGGATGTTTGATCCATCCAGAGCCTCACAGAAGGCATCACCTCTATAATGCTGATCGCATTAAAAAGTACTGAAGTCAATGTGCTGTTAAGAGCTAAACCACACTGCTCCTGATGAACCCTGTGCCATAAAGACTGATTGTCTCATAACCACCAGGTGGCAGCTGTAGAAGAGCCCTAAGCAAAACCAGAGATCGCCTTCTACCCTGTCCTGGGTTCAGCTGTAGCAGTCATTTTATTCTTTCTTAGTAGCTAGTGACTACTGTCTGACTGTTCTGATAACTTGGACCAAATCTAGTCTGGTCTGTGAAAGATAGGGAGCACCCAAATAGATTTTAGACTGTCGGTATTAACCAACCTGCTGTTGTAATTCCTCTCTCTGCTTTCGTGTTTCTTCCAATGCTTTGGCAATTTCAACACTGACAGTCTCTCTGCTGCTCAATTCATTCTGCAAACCAAAAGTAATTCAGAGGTTACTCAAAACAATGAAAATCAAGTCAGTCTCCCATCTTTAATCCCAAGTCTATTAGCAACTATAATTTATGACAAACTATGATTTAAGTTTCTAAAGGAGAGTCACTGTTTTGTTTTACAGCACATGTAAAAGCAACACAGAACTGATTTGAGAGGCCAAACATTTCAGTGCTTAAAAGATCTTCTAGCTTGAAGTCTCTATTACAAAGCAGCAGCTGCTTCCTACAACTAATCTAACAACTGGAGTAACTCCAGTTGTGCATCCACGAGTAGCTACAGAAAAAACTTCCTACAATCTAAAATTATAGTCAAAAGACTGAATAGAAGATGTAAATACTTGACCAACTTCAGCTTTTAACTTTTGTTTTCAATGCTATGAGTGGAATTTGATGTTGAACTATTCTGCATTCATTACTGCTCACAGGATTTAAAAGCTCTTCATGCCTGACAATACAGGAGTGGATTATTTCTGCCTGATTTAGGCAGACCCAAGCATTGTTTCAGAAACAGATCAGCCATTTTGTAATGCTCCTGAAATTCATCTCTACTGAGTACCAAAGACAATTTACAGCACATGCAACCTGAATATAATGTGACTCCAAGTACAGAGAATGTAATACACTTTGTTGGTAATCTCAAAGCTCGCTCTAACATCAGTAACCAGTTGCGCCTTTACCTTTAGCCTGTTCAATTCAGACTCCTGTTTCTTTAAAGAACTCTCATACTCTTCTCTGCTTCCATTAAGCATTTCATTTTCCTTCTCCAACTGGCTCTGTAAAATAAATATTGCTTTAATACTAAGTACATTTATCCTAATGCTTTGTTTAAACAATTAAACACATCAGATGCTTTGTCCACATTTAGTTTCTCAAAGTATAAGATCATCTATTGTAATGCCAGGAGCGCTGAATAAGAACATTCAGAAAATCTGCAAGGTCCACAGCCTGTATTAAAATAACGCTGTGAAGACTCACATTGCCTAGTGAACAGTTTCTGTACTTACAATCTTGTGCTGAGTAGCTGTTTTATCCAACTCCCAACCTGTTTCAAGAGCAGCAATTTGAGACTCCAGCCCAGTTATTTTCTGATCGTACTGATGTTTCTCACTTAAAATCTGTTGCTGTAGTTTACTTCTTTCATTCTCTGCATCAGTTTGCTGAAGAGAAAATAAAGTACACTGTGTTAATAAAATGGCATTTTGAAGCTCTGATAAGAATTGGACACTATTCCATGAGACATACACTGAAACTGAAGCAACACTTAGTTTGGCACAGACACTGGTTTAGGAGACAAACAGCAAGAAAACACTTGAGTAACAAAACAGAGAAGGGAGTGTCTCTGGAGATGTTGAAGACTAATCTAGTACTGGACAGTGAAAGATCATGCACGACACTCACCAACTTCTGGATCTTCAGATCCTGCTCAGCAGCTGCTTCTTTGCTCTTTCTCAATTCTTCTGTCACAATCTGTAATTTTTGTTCCAGTTCTTTGTTCTAAAATATAACCATTAAATGCCTTACCCATTGGCATTTATGTTATTAGAAAAAATGTACAGGATGTGGGACTTTCCAGTAGGGGAAAGTAAACATTAAACCAGGAAACCACATACTTCAGAGAGGCTGCCTATTTGATACATGCTGCTTTTAAAACCTCTTCACAACACAACCCCTAGAAATGCTTGCACTGCAGCTATTTGTTTGTCAGGATAGGGAAGATATGCAAGAAATCTCTAACTTCAGAGCCTCCAAGAACTTCTTCACCAGTGACTAGAGATATTGATCAATTAGACTTTAAGATTAAATGTGACATACAGTCTCACCTTTGGCTGACAGCACAAGTGCAGTGAGGGGAGGAGCTACAAGGCATAAAGAGGCTGGAAAGAGGGGGAATATGTGGTAAATTAAAACACACTTACTTGTGTTTCCAACTGGTTCACAGTCTCAGTGTGGTGCATTCTGTCTGTCAGTACCTGCTGCCTGGTTTCATCCAGCTTCTGCTCCAGAGTAGCTTTCTGAAGATTACATTGAAGTGAAGAACAGGAGGAAGGACAAAGAGGTAAGTCCTTGGTGGTGGTTGTTTTTCTCAATTACCATTTTTCTTTTTATTTCATCAATAAGGTCAAACTACAATGGAACAGTTATTTTGATGTGCAATACAGCTTTGTCTCGGGAACCAGCAAGTTAAATGTTACTGCACTGAGCCTCCACAGATCACGTTGTCCTGGGGATGACACCATTAATATTAAGAATGGGAAATTCACTGGCATCCTGTCATGATCCAGATGTAAACTCTCAGCAGCAGCTAGGTCATGGTTTTCTAAGCCAGGCCAAGTTTAAGGCATTAAACAAAAGATTTTTATGAAAGCTTAACTTTCTGCATAAACAGACAATGCAGAAAGACCAATAATGACACCTGTGCACTATCTACATGAGCAGACTCAATGTAGCCACCCACAGAATTCTGTCCAGCACAGACAGCACACACAATATACACTGAAGGGACAAATGTACCTGCATTATATCATCATATATCCTTTCCACGTGTGAGATGTATGTCCTCAAAAAAACCCAAAAAAATCTCATTAAGGTTACACTTATAAGCAGTCCATAAACGTATCACTACCTCTTTGAGTAGCTCCTGCACATGTTCATCCCCTGACAGATTTCTTTCCAGCTTTTTTTCCAAGGAAGACACTTTTTCCTGCAGCTGTTCAGTAAGTTTATTCCTCTCAGCAAATTCAAAAGTCATCTGTGAGAACAAGAAATGACAGAATCTTTTTTGTAGTGAAGCTTTTAGCTAATTCATTGTGGTTTAACTTTAAAAACTGTGATTAGAAAGACAGAAGTCCTATTTGAAAAGACAATAGGATCCTAAAACACTTTCCAGACAACAAATTCCCAACTCACAGTGCATTACCCAAGTGTACACCTTTATAACAGCCAACAACAGATGCATCTGCAAACACTTAACCTTTTGCTTGTGTTGCTCATATTCCATCCTCAGAGAGTCATGCTCCACCTGTAATGTTTCCAATCTCTTCTCACAACCAGAACCAGCAACTCGAGCCTGAAAATTGAGAAATCACTTGCTTTGAAACTTAGATTTCCAAACCCACATAAGCGATAGCTAATCTAACTTCAGCAGACAAGTTGCTCTCTGAATCAAATCTCACCTAACTCAAACTTACATTTTGCAAGTCTACAGAAAGCTGCTGAATGACAGTTTGTAGCTCCTGTTCTCTTAACTCCAGAGCAGTAATCTTACTTTCTGCATGTGTCTCAGCTGTCATTAGTTCATCCCTTCATGGAAAGAGAATTTGAAAAAGTGATACAATGTTCCAGAAAAATAATCTTTAGCAGATAATTCTGCTGTTTATAGAAATGGACTGATTTTCGTGTCCTAAAACCAGCCACTGCTTTATTATACATTTTCCAAAGAAAGCTATAGTTAAGCATTCAAACAATGAAAGAAAGAAATCATAACAGGCTTATAAACCCTAAACAAGTTCTTAATTGGCTTGAAAAATAATAAAGTTGGCATTCACATCCACATCAGCGTATGAGAAACAATTATTCAGTCAACTCATTACGTACTCTTCCCAAAAACACACAACTAGGCATGAAATAAAAGTGTAGAAGAAATGCACATGCTGCTTCTCCTGAAACATCACATCCATACCTCTGTGCCTCTAGCTCCAAGAACTGCTTCTGCAACTCCTGAAGGTCTTTCCTTAGGCCTGATGACTCGTTGCTTGCATCCCGAAGTACCTCTTTAGTGTGGGTTAGTTCTCGAGCACATGCCTCTAGTTCCTGCTCTGCTTTGCTCAGAGATTCTTCCTTTTTCAAAAGCTGAATATTAGAACATTGTCTTTGACAATACAGATGACCCGGTAATACTGACCAAGCCTTCTCACTGAAACTAGTCTTTTTATTAAGTAATGAGCTGAATTATGTGAGATAATAAATAACTCCCAGAAAAGTCACCGTTGAAATAAACCATGTAATATTGCATGCACATACCTACTGTTAAGGTTTTGACACTGACCAAGACTGTATACAAGCACAAAGGCTAAAGAAAATAATGCAGAGCTACCACTAACTTGGTATTCTACCAGAAATTTTAGGGAGGGGAGAAAAAAAGGGTTAAAATAATCTTACCATGTGTTTAACTTTGGCAATCTCCTGCTGCTGAAAGCCCTCCAGTTCATCAATTTCATCTCTCTTTTGAAAAAGGTTCAAACTCGTCTCCCTTATTTCTTGTAATTGTCTCTCAAGTATTTTCTTTTCCTGATAAACCAACAAAACCAAAAAGAATCCAAGAGTATTTGTATGCTCAAGTCACTGGGAGTTTAGTTAGAACTCTCTGGGAAAGGAATCTTGTCTTGCAGCCATAAGGCTCTGATGGTGCTATGTGTAGAACTAGAAACTCTTCCACATTCATGTTGCAGTAGGTAATGTGGAACAAATTATCAAACTTCAAAGATCACAACCCCCCCCATATTCATTACACTGCAGCCAATGATCACCTAACTGAACTCTAAAATGGACAGCAAATAGTAGCATGTTTAATGTCTTCACAATCAGCAGATACTTTAAAATGGACTAAGCTAAACAGCTCTAACTACAAGACTGAAATCCTCTATCAATAAAAATCCCTACCAAATAGTTTCATTTATTTCATGAAACAGATGACTTCAAAGTCACTATCTCCTTCTGCATCCCAGCTGCCTCCTCTGTAGTAAAGGAGGCTATTGTTCCAGCTTACAAAAGTACATCTTTCTCACTGCAACCCATCATTCTTTACTTCTCCATTGAAAAATAACTCCAGAAATATCTCCTGATACACAGATGATGTTTGGCTTCTCCCACTGACCAAAGATCAAACAACAGAAAGGGCTGGTTGAGCTGCAGGAAGTGTGCAGGCTGATGTTTACAAACACACACACACAGACACATTAAAACCAAACAAAGACCCAAAGGTTAGTTACCTTTTCAACCTGACCCAGCTTTTCCATCCACTCCTGAACAAGAAAGAAAGGAGGGAAAAAATAAATACCTATTTTTAGACTTCCAAGGACAGCAATTATAGTAATCAAATTGTTAACAGAGATACTGAGCTGTGGTAATGACTAAAAAAATAATCAGCAAAAGGGAAGTAACAGCTAGTGTTTTAATACCTAAAGGCTGAAGAATCATTTATGCTACCTGAATAAGCTTTATGCAAGTAAAATGAAAGTGACAACAGGCCTACTGCAATTGAATCTTACACAAGTGCAAGCTTAATCTTTCATTAGAAATTGTTGTGGGCTGGTTTTAAAACAGTAAGAGCAGTCAGAACAATGACAAGTCTCACACCATTTCTGGCACTTGAACTTAATGCTCCCTTCTTTCCTCAGTGCTGCCACAGTAAGCACACACACTGCCAAACAACTACTGTAATTAATGGTGACACCTGCTTAAAACATCAAGGTCATGCACCCCGATCTCCACAGACAGTCAAAAGTCGAGTTGTTCAAGCTATTACCTGGTCCTTTTTCTCTAAGGCCAATGCCATTCCTTCAGCCATCTTGGCGCGACTGGCCTGGTGAGCTTCATTCTGCTCCTGAAACTTCCTCATGGAGGCTATCAACAGAGAATCACCAGCTATGATAAAAACTCATCTCTTAAAATTGCTTCCCAGTTTTCTGTAAGATATTTATAACTTTAAAGAGCTGCTTCTGCAACTAATTAGCCCCATCTTGACTCTCCAGTACTAACGCTGTGCCACTTATTACCTCACACTGCTTGTACATTGGGCAAATGCCAGAAATAACAGACGGTAGAAATCCTGCTCCTCACTGAATTGTAACAAACTGTAGGTTTCCAAAAGGTCTCTCCTGCACATTAGCCCCAAATTTGGCAAAAGGAGTCTAACAAGAGCTTTGTTCAACAGCCAGCACACAACCACTGCTTTTTTATACTGTAAACAAGGCAAGAACTTGTGTTCTAAATCTTCGCAACCTTAAGGGGCACAGCTTGAAAGGAAATGATTAAAACATCTGTACATCAACCCCCTTCCCTTCCAACCATAACAATTTTCAACTTAAGAAAAGGAGAAAGAGAAGTACATACAATCTTGATGCTTTTCTAACGCATTTTCAAGCTTCTCTTTCATCTTCTGCAAGTTTCGGATCTGATCAGCATAATCTTGTGGGAGGAGGGAGAAGCACAGACCAGGAATGAACAGACATTGGGGAAGGAAGTTTTTAGGGAAGGAAAAAATAGAAATAAAAAAGAAAAAAGGATGAGTGGAAAATGACGATGATTTTCTTAATCAGAAAATCATTTCTGCTTAGGAAAACTTGGGTGACAGTAACAATGAACACAAGCAAATAGTTTTGACTGTCCACAGGGTAAATAGTACAAACAGGAGGACCTGTCCCAGGTGTTCTACTTACACAAAATAGGGCAATACCAGAGAATGTGTTGTGAAATGAGCAGAAAAGGGTCAGTCATCATTATAAAAAAATCAGTTATACTGTATGCTACCAAGATGTCAATGAACAGGGTTGCTACAGATCAAAACAAAAACCCAAAACCTAACCCCATGTACTTTAAATAAGTTAAAATGCTTTAGTTCAAAGGAAAATACCTGCTGAAGTAATAGGGTTTTATACGTATCAGGACACATACCAGACAACTTGACCTCCAGTTTTCTTATTTGTTCATTTCTTCTGAACAGCTGGGATGAAAGATCCTCTCTAGAGCTGCTTCCATCAGAAGCCTGGTAGAAAAACAACACTCAGGTGACTTACAAGATCTAGAAAAAATGATCCTGCCATATATTAAGTCTGTGATAACAAACACTATCCCACCTTCTGTTTGGCACATAGAGGGGAAAGTTGTCCTAGCGCAGCAGAATGTGTAGAAAGTGCTGAAGAAGAAAAACACTAAGGGCTTAAATCATCAGCTCTGCAATGCTTGCCTGTTCCATGTAATACACAATGCTTTTAAATGAAGCTACAGCTGAAAACTGTTCAAACTGATCACTGAGGAGATGATGTAACAGAACAACTATGGGGGACACAGACCACGCTTTACAGTCCAGGCTTCAGGATGGGGCAAAGTGAAAGTCTTGAAAAACTAAGTAGAAAAGAAACAGTGGGATAAGCTCACCCAAGCACTAGTCCTTCCATGGAAAACTCACTGCATAGCTGACTTACGATTCTCTATACGTTCTTTTTTTCTCCAGAATAATCAGTATTAAAAGCAGTTAAATGAATATTGCTGAAACAACCAATTCTCAGAGGTTTTCTGAAAACCACTCAGGACTTCGGCTACCATCATTATTTGTTTTCTGTTCTCTATACACACAAAGTGGTAAATGCAATTTCTACATGAGAATATTAAGCACAAAAATCACAACCTGAAAACCATAAGACTAATGTACTTCCATTGTAAAACGTGTTTAAACAGAACAAGCCCCAACTTTCTGCTTAACAAAATTGGAATTTCAGCTGGGCTTCAGAAGAAAACAAGTTAAACCTCAACTGCATAAATACCTTCTTCATTCTGCAGAGAGCAAACCAGAATGATAAAGCGACTCGCTGCATGCTCGACACACGGGTGCTGTCAGCTTCAGCAGTGGCACGACACTGTCCCCTAATCCATGTTTTCAAACATATGACAGCCACCAAGGGGCAGAGGTGCTAGAGCACTACAGGGTTTCATTTAACCCACACACTCCTGGAATTACACCACTTCCTAAAACAGTGCTTTATAATGAAAGAGAGTTTAGACCAGACAGTGGAGGAACTACAATAGTTTCGAGTGCAACAGAATGGTGGATACGTTCTTGGCAGGGGCATAACCAATACTCTGGAGTAGGAAGAGTACCAGCAAGCCAAGAGGTAAACACAGGTTCATAGCAAGATGATAACTAGCATCCTGTTTGCTTTCCTACTGCTGCAGTAATTAGTGTTACAAACAGGTATCTTACATGCTACTACAGCTTTATTCACTAATTTGTAACTCTTTAACAGTGTTTTGTATTGAGACAGCTTTATAACTCACATTTACATGGGAATAAACCTCCTGGTAACCATTATGGTTAACATAAAAACATTTTCTCCTCAGTAGTTAAGTTTATTCAAGCTAACAATTCAAGCATGCATTAAGGGGTACCCCTACAGAGACACCACAATACATGCTCAACTCATACACCAGACTTCAAACTGCTGTCTACAAAGCCATACCGGAAACGCTGTAAGAGAAATCACACCCAAAACAAGGTGCAACTTACAAAGTCATCTCCGGAGTCTGCTCCCACGGATGTGATTGACTCCTTGCTGACAGACCTGGGTATCCAGGCAGCTCCCCCTGGCCTGGGAGCAATCGCTGCCTCTTCTGCTATCTTCTTCTTCAGCTTCGCAAACATTTTACTGCTCTGCTGAACGGAAATATCCAGGTACTTCGGAAAGCCACCACCTCCAATATGCTTAATACAGTGTCACTCTGGTTAAAGCTTCCAGGTGCAGACAGTTAATTTTGTGCCTCATCCACTGGCTTATTGCATTTCTAGTTCCACTGAAGCCTTCACAGCCTAACAGTACCTGCAGATGAAAGGGACAGGGTTTCCACACTAAACATTTCTACTTATTAAGTGCTTAAAATAAATAAATGCCTTTTAGTGTCAGACCTGCTACAACACACATCAGAACCCTCCAAAACCAAACCCAGACAAACCCAAACCGTGACAGTGCTGAGGCACCGCCGGTCTCCGCCGGGACAGGCAGGAACCGGCGGCCGTTGCCGGAGCGGCGTGTCCGCACCCTGGCCCGCATCCACAGGCGAGGAAAGCTCGGGGCCGGTCCCTGTCAGGCCCGTCCGTCCTCAACAGGCCGGCCCGCGGCGGCGTCTGCCGCGCTCTGAGGCCACCGGGGACCCGCCACCGCTCCCCCG